>CM061544.1:153686068-153738568 GCA_030864215.1 Capsicum pubescens | reverse complement strand
ACAACAAAAATAAGTTTTGTAGATTATTAATTATTTAACATTTATTCTATATTTATTGCATATTTCATATCTATTTATATAATAAAAGAGAATAGTCTTGCATGAGGTTATGCTAAGTGACATCTGAAGAACGAGCCTCTTACTACAAAAATAAATTTTGTACATTATTAATTATTTAACATTTATTTCATATTTCATATCTATATATATATATATAATAAAGGAGAATAGTCTTGCATTAGATTATGTCGAATGGCATCTTAAGAACTAACCTCTTACAACAAAAATAAGTTTTGTAGATTATTAATTATTTAACATTTATTTCATATTTTCTATCTATATTAATATATTTTTTTATTATATATAAGAGAGAATAAGATTTTTGGTAGTCCTCACATGATTTTTTTGTTCTCTTTTATCCTTAATTGAAGTTTTTATTACTTTGTAAGTTAACACACATTTTAGTAAATTTTAAAAACTTTAAGGATTTTTACATGCTACTAAAAATGAAAAAGGTGATAGTGGGCCCCACAAAGCACTCATACATATTTGAGTCTTTATTTTTTTTGAAAATGTTATTGAACTTGTTTCAAATTATATTTGATCTTAATAATTAATTATAAACACATAAATAGTTATTCTATTGTTCAATTTCTAGCCTGATATACACTTAATTATTGAATTAAAATATTTTTCTCATAATATTATTTGTTGATGTTATATATAATGTTTAATTTGCAATTTAAATTTTTAGTAATCGATTAATAAGTATAGTTTATTTTATTTTAATTTTACCTGTAATTTTATATTGTGCATGACGACAACATAAGTAATCAACAAAGATTTCATTTATGTAAAATTATATTTTATACTAAAGAATAACCATAATTAAATTTATCATTGTTAAAAACTTTTAAAATGTGTCAAAAATGTTAGTTATAATCCTTTCATTTCAGTCAAAAAATAAATTTCATAATATGATAGTTAGTTAATCTAATTTTATGTGCACACACTTTTAATATAAAATTTACTTGATAAATGATCATATTAAAAATATATAAGAAATATTATTTTTGTATATATTCTGAAAATGCTGAGAGAAAAAGGTAGTTAAAGAAATTATAATTTGATCTCCTAATAATTTATGATAAAAGCTCAATTTGAGTAATCAGAGACTAGAAACTCAAAAGATTTCAGTAAAATAGAAATAAGAACTTTAATACACGCATTTGTTTTGATTTTTTTTTAAAATCTAATATTTAAATTAAGAAAAATATTATCCTTTAAGTTTTCAATACCATTTTGTCCTGTATTATTTTAAAACTCCTTAAAAACTATCACATTGATGTCACAAAAAAATGAAAAAATAAGAACGAGAAAAATTTAAAAATATCTATAATTTTTTTAATGTAAGTTTGGGCCCGGGCTTAGCACGGGTTAACTGAAACTAGTTACTATGAGAATCCCAAATCTTCGTCGTCCTCACAAGGGGAAAAAGGCATCGTTTTCACCCCAAACTATACCCGAAAAGTCTAAGCCACACCTAAACTATTGGAGTGACCTAATACACACCTAAACTACTTAAAAGTGTAATTTTTTACCCCCTAAATCTGACGTGGAAAAAACATAATTATTTAATTAAAAAAGGCGCGTCTAAAATTAAAAATAATACAAAAAAAAAGTTAAAATTGAAAATTCCAATTCCAATTCATCTTCTTCTTCTCCAAAATCAAAAATCCCAAACTGAAAAAAATCCAAATTCAAAACATCCATCTCCTTCTTCTTCTTCTCCAAAATAAAAAATTCCCAAACTGAAAAAAAGATCCAAATTTAAAACATCCATCTTCTTCTTCTTCTCCAAAATAAAAAATTCCCAAACTGAAAAAAAGATCCAAATTCAAAACATCAGTCTTCTTCTTCTTCTCCAAATTCAAAAATCCCCACCATCCATCTCCTTCTTCTTCTCCAAATTCAAAAATTCCCAAATTTTAATTTCAATTCCAAGTTGCTAATGAATTTCGAACGATTAACAATGGGTGAAATTTCTCCTTCTTCTTCTCCCCCCAATTCAATTCAACCATCGACAAGTAGTAGTACAAGTGTCTCACTGACCTTGGCCCAACAACTTCACTAACTAATAATAGCCCTCACGTAGAAGGCAGGCCAAAAGGTTTGGTGACAATGAAAACAATTGGAATGGATGGAATGGCAAACAGTAGGAAGAAAAGAGAGAAATATTGGGAGTATTAGGTAGAAAAGACCAAGAAGAGTATCTTAGACCGGGGGAGAAGGCCTTAAAATTGAACAAATTTTTAGCCATGTCCGGTCCTTTGCTCAAGGGCCTAGCAGCAATTGGTTCTGCATTGTCAGGTCATTCTCCTCATGGATCTTGGGCAGCCATGATAGGAATTGTTGGTGGCACATTGGCAAGTGTAGTTAACACAATAGAACATGGTGGGCAAGTTGGAATGGAGAGAAGAGAAAATGGTGAAGTGTTTGGGCATTGAAGAAGAAGAAAAAAGATTTAAATTAAAAAGAAAAAAGAAGAATTTATGAAAATAATAAATTTATTATTTTTTCTAATGATGCTGATGTGGCACTGACGTGGTGCTGATGTGGCACTGACGTGGAAGCACGTGTAAAATACCACACCACATACAAGTGGTGTAATGCCTGACAGGGTGTAAAAAGTATCACTTTTTTATAGTTAAGGTGTGTAATAGGTCACTAGTATAGTTTAGGTGTGGCTTAGACTTTTCGAGTATAGTTTAGGGTGAAAACGATGTCTTTTCCTCCTCACAAAGCCAAAAGTGGAAGTTTGATTCTTTGAGGACATCAATCATTTAGTTACACCTATCTGCCACTTCATTTCCTATTTTGCACTCATTTTCTCTTATAAGTCCATTCCTACGTGGTGTTTCTAAAGTTGAAGTATATTGATGTTATGCTTCTTTTATTTCATATTAATTTTCTCTTTTTTCTTTTAACTCTTTTAAAAAAATTATTAGTAAGAAACTTTTCTTAAATTAAATTTGCAGATGTATTAAAATTTAATTGTAAGGATGAAATTTAAAAAATGTAATTAGTTTTGTTTTGAATTTGTAAAATTATCTATAGAAGGATGACAAATAATATAAGATAGAAGGGAGAATCTCCCTTTTTAGTAGTCCCCACATTTTTTTTAAGTACTTAGATATAGGGATGTTCATGGGTCGACTTGGGTCGGTTATTAATCAAAATCATAACCAAACCAACTTAGTCGATTTTTAAATTTCTAAAATCACACCAAACCAACACAAAAAAATAACCATCAGTTTGGTTCTTGTCGGTTTAGTTCGGTTCGGTTTGGTTTATAACTTTAGTTAATGATAAAAGTTGAAAGTTTTCTTTAAAAAAATTCAATCCAACATATGAGATGTCAATCGAGTGTTGTTCCTCAACCTTGAAACTAAGATGTCAATTTAGTGTTATACTTACGCAATGCCATGAACAATACCATATGAATGCTTCTACAAAAGTATTTAGAAACTACATATAAGAGAATGATATGGTAAACCCCCAAAAGATAAACAAATAAATTTTTTGCTCAATAGAGACCAAAAAGAAAGTTCAAAACTAGTGATTATCTATAGTCTAATAAACTAACCTATAAAATCCCATAGACAACAAGATAATTTCACAATTAGTATCATTTGCTATTCAAAGTGCGAAAATCGTATAGAATCTCATAACGTATCATCAACTAGATGGAGACATATGACTAAAAGTGCTATGACTAAAGTTAAATTCATGATTAAAATTTAAAATATAAAACATATTTATATTTTATTTAATAATATATAAATAATTTATATATGCATATGTATGTGTGTATACATATATATACATATATATATATATATGTGTGTGTGTGTGTGTATATAATTTTTATCAGTTCGGTTTGGTTATTTTATCGGTTATTTTAGAGTAAACCCAAATACAAATCACCTAAGTGTCGGTTTTAAAAATTTAAAACCAAACCAAACCAAACCTAACCAAATATCAATTTTTTTAATCGGTTTGGTTTGGTTCGCGGTTCGGTTTGAGTTTTAATCAAACCATGAACACCCCTACTTAGATAGTCACACATGTTTATTGTTTTTTCCATACATATTGTTACATTAGTCCTCATTTATTATTTTATAATATTTTTATTTATATATTTATAATTGAATTATACATAGTAGTAATCTTTTGTAAATCTCTTCTTGTTCCTTATTAGGTTACTTGTTCTTTTTTACTTATTTTTTATATTAGAAATTAATTATTTTTCTAACTTATTTATTTTTGTAAGTCACAAAAGATTTATAACTTTTTTCTATATCATTATTATTAATAAGTACTTAAATAAAATATTAATATCCAGATTTAATTTCTTAAAATATAATTAGTAAAAATAATTTAGTATGTTTTACTCTTAATATATTTGATTCTTAAGTTATTTGTCAAGTTAAAGAAACAAGTAAAGAGGAATTGAGAGAGTACATTTTTCTCTCTTTTTCATTTTCTTGACCCTTGTGTTAAAAAAATATTCTCTTTTTACTTATTATTTTAGCAAATCAAGAGAGATATATTATTTTTCTTCAATATTATTGTTATCATTAAGTAACTATATAACTACTTAATATGAGTGAGGATCTTGGGGCCTTGGTCGTTCTCACAGGTCCAATAATTGTCAATTATATGCTTTTAAAACATAATTATCGAGATAAACAAACAAACTCCTATTAAATAGCTTTTTAATAGGAGTACCAAATCAACAATTGTAAAAAAAAAAAAAAAGGATAGAGGACAATATTTTTTTTTACATTTTAGTAAAATTTGTGCAACTTTGAACTTACAGTCTCATTTCCAATCAGAGCATTTATTACTTCTTAATAATAATACCTATTCTCTTTCTGGGTGTGTTTGATACAAACATGTTTTTTAATGAATTTTTTTTTTTAAAAATTTAGTGTGTTTCTTACTTTATTTTCTTATATTCGATGTGTAAGTAAAATATTATTTAAAAATTCTTTATATATAATTTAGATAAGTACTATGAGAGGTGGGTATGGGGTGACGGGGATGGGATCTATCGGTAGGAGTGAAAACAAGTTGTATTGAATAACGAAGGGCTCAATAAATGTGAAATGCGGAATATAATTTTTCTACTTCCACAAAGTCATTTTCATAAGTCTACAAAGACTTTTTCTATAGGGATTTTTTTTTTTTTCAAAAATCTAACCAGTCAAATATGAAAAAAAAAATTAAAACATGTTGAACACACCATGTATTTGTTTTAAATTAAATTCAAGTCTATTCGTTTTGTTAAATACTTCTTTCCTCATAAATAAAGTCTTTTAAAAGTTATCCAATTTTATAATGAAAAAACTTTGATAATCATAATGACTTACCAAACAAGACCTAATCAATGTATCAATAAATTAACTTAATTATAAAATAGAAAAATGTGACTTAATTTATATTTTTTCTAAAATTTAATGTTATATTTTTATATCATAAAGTTGGGCCCGAGCTTAGCACGGGCATCACACAACTAGTATATATAATAAAGGAGAATAGCTTTGCATGAGGTTGTGCCAAGTGACATCTTAAGAACTAACCTCTTACAACAAAAATAAATTTTGTAGATTATTAATTATTTAATATTTATTTTATATTTATTTCATATTTCATATTTTGGTAAAAAAGAACTAAATTTGACTCCTATTGGATGAAAACTACAAAGATTGACTCATATTTAATGAGAATAACTAACAATATTATAAAAATAAATATAAATTAATTCATTACAAATGAGTAAACAAAAAAGTATTACAAGAAAATCAAGCAATTAATAGAATAACCAATTACTCCCTCCATCCATCTTTACTTGTGAACTTTTTTATTTTGGGATGTCCAACTTTGTTCAGTTTATAAAATCAATGTATAATTTATCTATTTTTACCTATTTTATCCTTAGCATTAAATACGATTCATTATCTAGTGCATTATTCAAAACATTAAATTTATCATATTCAGAGGGTAATATGATAAGATTATACCTATCATTTGCTATTTTTTAATTTTAGTGTCAATAGAAAAGTGGACAAGTAAAGATGGACGGAGGGAGTAGTAAAGAGCAACTAAGCAACTTATATGGAAAAGTTTTTTATGCCCAAAGAGTCATTTCAAAATTAAAAAAAATATTATGAAAAAAGAAGGATTTTCCTATTAAGGGACTTTTAACTAAAAAAAACTAAAATTATTGTTAAATTAATAATAGTAATTATAATAATATAAAATAAGGAAAACATGATCTCAATATATTATTCAAATTTAAATTGAATTTTTAACAAGAATTTTCGAATTTGAATTTAAATGAAAACTTTATTACACTCCCCCCCCCCCCCCCATTCATTGGTGACCATTAGGTTTATTTGTCATTATCATGTTTTGCGTTATGAGTATGTAGCAATTATCATTATCATGATTTGCGTTATGAGTATGTAGCATTAAAGAGGAATTATCGTTTTTTTTAAAATATTAACTCTAATTTTCTTGGTAATTTTAGGCTTAAATATCAAGCTTTCCTAGAGTTCGAAACCAAACATGGTGATGCAATGTTACCATTAATTCAAAGCGAGAGTTCAGCGGAAGAATAGACATATGATGAGGTTCAATAATATATTCACAATGTAACATAGGTTTGAAACAAAGATCAATTGTTGAAAATGATTTGAATTACTCATAGTATTTTTCTTTCTGAGAAAAATAATTTGTTGATTTATTTGTACAAATACAAATTTTTACAACGGATAATATAGTTCCTTGATTATATATTATTTTGGGGTCTTACATTATTATGATATGAAGGTAATTAACTTTCTTGATTTTTTTAAATCCTTATATCAGATTTCGCTAAAGTAAGAGACCAGACATGATGATGAAATGTCATCACTATTTCAAAATGGGATTTCAGTAAAATAAGAAACATATGAGAAGATTGAACTCTACATTCACAATATTGCTTTGAAACAAAAAGTCATTTGCCGAATACTGATCTGGATCAAGAAAATTATTTGTCAAATATGAATTTAACTATACACAATATTTTTCATTTTAGAAGAAAAAAGTAATGTGCTAAGTCCCGTATTTTTTTAATTCAAATCTAAAAATAATTTATTGTGATAAAGATTAACTAACGTGTATTATAATAACTTTAAATAAAAGTAAGTTATTAAGTAATAAATTCAATCATTGTTAAATTGTAAATTTATGATAAAATAGTATCACTATATAACGAGGTCTATAAGCATACATGATAAAGAAAAAACGTTTAAGAATATTAATGAAACTAAAAATATGATTATTTTGAAGCTAATGAAATTGTAAAATTGTTTTTTTTTACTAATAGAACCAGTTTGACCATGAAAATAAAAAACATATTCACTTTAATTGATATTTATGAAATTGAAAATAGAGTTGAAGTGTATTTGACCATGATATTTCGGAGTTAAAATTTAGAATTCAAATGTATTTTAAAAAAAAAAAAGTGAAAACAAATTTTTAAAAATTTAGAGTTATATGAAAAAAGGATTATTTTATGAAAAGAAACAATTTAGATTTTTTTAAAAGAAAATTAAAAACTATAAAAAGTGAATCCAAATATAGTGAAAACACCTCTTGAGGTATTTTTTTAAAATTCAATATATTATGAAAATATATTTTGAAATACTGTGAATAATATTCATGGTCAAACGATTATTGTATTTGGTATCTTTTGAATCTTATTTTAGCTTGAATGAAAAAGTTAAATAGTGCAACTGGGAAGATACTATTTTTTTTATTTATATTTGTCTCCTTTTAATATTCATAGTAAACATCTTTGACATATTTAAATTGATTTTGTCTCTCACTTCTTTTCTCTTTGAACTAACTTTTACGAATCATTCAAGACAATGTATTCCATTAGTCTATATTGGTTTATTTTTATGCTTTTGTTCATTTGGTAAATTATAAATCATAATTATTTTTATTTATCTCCTTATTGTGATATTTCTTCTTAATTATTGTCTGCATATCGTGCGGGTACAAATACTAATAAAAAATAAATACAAATACAAGAATGAACTATAATACAAATACAAATATGAACTATCAAATATAAATACAAATATAAGCGCGAACTATAATACAAATACAAAAAATATAAATGATGGTGTGAACTATAAAATATAAATACAAGTGAAAATTATAAAAAAAATAATTACAAATGCGAACTATAAAATACAAATACAAATACAAACGTGAACTATGAAATACAAATATAATCGTATCAATAAATACAAAAATATAAATGCTGGTATGAATACAAATAGAATAAGTGATTGTGGTATTTTCGTTATCACACATGTCTTGTGCTTGACATAGCTATATTTATCGAAAATAAAAAATTTAAAATAGAATTAAAAAAAGATAAATAAAAAATACAAAAAAGAAAACCAAAAAAGCAAGAGAAATAAAAGTTGCAGATAGAAAAGAAGGAAAAAAAGAAAAGAAGCAAAAAGAAAGAAATGAAAAAAATAAAAATTAAAAAAAGAAAAGAACAAAAAAAATGAAAAATAAAAAGTTAAAAAAAGAAAAAAATACAAAAAAAAAAGAAGAAAAAAACAAAAAAATAGAGAAGAAAAAAAAAGAAAGAGAAATACAAGTTATAGATAGAAGAGATAAAAAAACGAAAAGCAAGAATTGAAAAAAAGAAAATGAAAATAGAAAAAAATCAAAAAGTTTTTAAAAAAAGAAAAAAGAAAAAAGAAAAAAGAAAAAAGAAAAAAGAAAAAAGAAAAAAGAAAAAAGAAAAAAGAAAAAAGAAAAAAGAAAAAAGAAAAAAGAAAAAAGAAAAAAGAAAAAAGAAAAAAATGATGGTGATGACACGACTCGAACCAGGGCCTAGTCGTGTCGGGCATCTCAAGTCCAATCAGGACCGGAGACCAACCCTAATTCCCAACCATAATCGCCCTGCACCCTATTTCGGATGAATTCCGTTGATATAACAAGATAAATCAATAATAATTCCAAGACATTAAATAAAGTCTACAATCATAATCCAACAACTTCAATCAAATATCCAACCGGTGCCAACCCTAGTGTCAATATCAATGCCAAGGCTGACAACAATACCGACACAGCACACGCCTATAGTAGTCTGCCAAAGTCTCTATCCAGAATCAATAACATTCGACCGGGACATGCCCCCGACCATATCCAAAACCAAACCAAAGAAATAACTAAAATAAAAGAAGTCCATAGCATGAAATGGAGCCTTCCGGATTATGGAAGCTCACCACTTCAGTCTGACTCAAAGTTGTCCCCGGATCCAAGTCACTGAGCAGGAGGAATTGTAATGTGGCTAGTTCCTGCATCACGTGGGGATACAACGCTCGAAGACGGTTAACGGAGTGAATGCTAGAATGTACTCAGGGATGAAGATAAAATAATGAAATCATTTAAAACCAAGTCAAATAACCATATGAAATCACATATAAATATATATCGTGTCGGAAAAGAAAATCGATTTAGCATGTATTTAAAACCTTAACCTGGGCTGAGTAGCTTGACCATCCTAAAACCAGCCATGGGCTATATGGGTTCAGCTCTCCCTGCTGAAAGGGCCTCAGTGCGTATTAGCCGTACGACCGGAGAAAAGAACCTGAGATGACTAATACATCTCCCAAAATATAAATTGTGACATCATGCACACGGTCACCAAGACTACCTCACATCGGCAAATGTGAGTTTCCAGTGTCGGTATCCTCGGGACCCTCACTTTTCACAATTTTTCTCCTCAACCCTCTTTAAGCCCATATAAAGCCATATACACATTTCAACCATTTACCAAGGAGTCTTTTAATTAGGCATTAACCATTAGTATCGTCATACCAAAATTAGAGCTTGCAAGTCTATCCTTGTATGCTATAACAAAGCCATTAAACCAAATTGACTTCAAGTTTCTAATTAAACCAAAATCATGGCCATCAAGGCCTTCTAAGCTATTTAAAATCTACCTGACCAATTCATGTTCCATTACCATTTATGCAATGTAAAGATTTTATGAGTAGTCAAACTATGTGACAAAATCATTCTCATTAACATTTTAATAAACAGGTTGATGGTACATAAGTTTCAAAACTCTAATCAAGTAATTTGGGGAAATCATAATACCCTGAAATCCATTTACCATTTACATGCATCCCTCAATGTCAAAATCATACTGAAAGCATGAGAGAAAACATAATTAAACCATGGAAACCATTAATCAACCATGATCATCCGAAACCCCCAACCATTATTTCAAATAATAGCAATATCATGAAAATCATACATTAAAGCACATGCTCTTTGAAAAATAATAACGAGGGAGGAGTAACATGCCTTAGACACCAAGGAAGACGAAGAGAAACCATCCTTGAAACCCTTAATTAATTATCTTGATGAAACCCTAGCCTTTTGCTTGAGAGAGAGAGCTTGAGAGAGATTATAAGAGTATTTGACTGAGAATAATAGGTTAATGAAGCCCCTAAAGGTGTTTTATGTTGTGGTATCAAAGGGGGTTACAAAGGGGAAATGTCCAGAATACTCCTAACTTAAAACTGTAAAATTACCGCAGGTGATTATGCGTCGATCCCTTGACTCGTGACCATAATATATGATTCGTACTATGGAGTCGTCACCAAGACAGTGAGTTGGACACCCATACACTATCCATTATACGATTCCCTAACCCCCACTCATGACCAGACCATACGACTGGTATGGTCCAGTCATATCCAAGGTAGGAACCAAAGGGATTGGACACATGACAACATACGACTCAAGATTACCACTCGTACCCTATTCTCATGCCTCTTAGTGATCCACTCGTACTCAGAAGCAAGTCAATTCAAGTCACTAAGTTATTGATTTGATTAAGGGACCGAACAAACGAACCGTTACCACCCCTAACGACCTGTACCAATAAACTATAACCATAACCGAAATCCAACCAGCATTTACTGGACACTTTACGAGTTGGGCTACTTGACCCATACCCACACCATAAGACTCGTATGGTGAGTCGTTACTAAGACAGCGAGCCCAAAACTCAAAAAATTTCCAAGGGCCAAAACCCAGGGTGTTTCAATCCCCCATCTCTTGGATCATTCATCCTCGAATGATAGAAAATGGTAGTACAAGCACGATTTGGACCCCACACATCTTTTATCTTACCTTTAACTAACAAAGACACCAAAGAAATCAATTTTTCCTGTAACAAAGTCAGAAAACAAATATGGTAAGATCAACACATACCTTACACACGATCTTCCGGAGTGGAAAACAAAGATGGATACTTGGACTTCATGTCCTCTTCAGCTTCCCATATAGCCTCTTCCACCTTGTGGTTCCTCCATAGAACCTTTACCAAAGTTACGTCCTTGATCCGCAACCAACGAACCTGACGATCCAAGATCTCAACAAGGACCTCCTCATAAGACAGAGAATCCAAAATACCAATATCCTTGATAGGTATAATTTGCGATAAATCACCCACATACTTCTTCAACATAGAAACATGGAATATTGGGTGAATGGAGCTTACACTACAAGGCAAATCCAACTCATACGCAATACTAACAACTCTTCTCAAAACCAAGTACGGATCAATATATCGGGGACTGAGCTTTTCCTTCTTCCCAAACCGCATTACTCCTTTCATGGGAGACACCTTCAAGAATACACTATTCCTAACCTCAAACTCTAACTTCCTACGTCTCATATATGGATAAGAGTTTTGGCAACTTCGGGAGGCTTTAAGCCTATCCTGAATTACATTCACCTTCTTCATAGCTTGGTGAACCAAATCCGAGCCAAATATCTCCGCCTTTCCAACCTCGAACCACCCAATAAGAGATCTACACCTCTTATCGTACAATGCCTTAAATGGAGAAATTCCAATGCTAGAGTGGTAGCTATTGTTGTATGCAAACTCTATAAGGGGAAAATACTCAACCCAAATACTACCATACTCAATCACACAAGCTCTAAGAATGTCTTCTAATGTCTGAATAGTCCTTTCTACTTGCCCATCTGACTGCGGGTGGAAAGCAGTACTAAGACTCACCTTGGTCCCCAAACCTTTCTGAAACGATCGCCAAAAGTGCGATGAAAACTGTGTACCACGATCCGAGATGATATAAATAGGTAGCCCATGCAACTCCACAATCTTATCGAGATACAACCTTGCATAATCCTCAGCTGAGAAATTTGTCCTTACTGGCAAAAAATGGTCTTTACTGGCAAAAAATGAGCAGACTTAGTCATCATATCCATAATTATACAAATCGAATCAAACTGATTTCGAGACTGAGGAAGATCGGTAACAAAATCTATATTGATTATTTTTCACTTCTACATAGGCAACTCAATTTCTTGATACAATCCTTCAGGCCTCATGTGCTCAACCTTCACTTATTGGCACACCATGCACTTAGCCACAAAACTAGACACATCCCGCTTCATATTATTCCACCAATATATCTCCTTAAGGTCATGATACATTTTAATCAAACCAGGATGAATGGCATAGCGCGACTCATGCACCTCATCCAAGATCCTCTCTCGTAAACCATCTATATCGGGAACACGTAACCTCCCTTGGTACCGCAAGGTACCATTACCACTAATCTCAAAGGCCATCACTTTATTCCCACCTACATAACCTTTTATCCTCATCAAAGTAGGATCCAAAACTTGCTTCTCCTTTACTTCAGCACCAAAAGACGACTGCGCCACCTCTTGCACAACCACACCACCATCCTCAAAGTCCAAGAGACGAACTCTAAGGTTAGATAAACGGTGAATATCATTCACCAACTCCCGCTTCCCTTCATCCACATGAGCTATACTCCCCATGGATAGACTGCTAAGATCATCAACAACCATATTAGCTTTACCTGGATGGTAGTGAAGAATCATGTTATAATCTTTGAGCAGTTCAAGCCATCTACATTGCCTGAGGTTCAACTCTTTCTGAGTAAACACATAATGCAGGCTCTTATGATCGGAAAAGATATCCAAATGAACACCATATAGATAGTGACACCAATTTTTCAATGTGAATATCACAACCAACAATTCTAAGTCATGAGTTGGATAATTCTTCTCATGCACCTTTAACTGTCTAGAGGCATAAGCTATCACCTTGACATTCTGCATCAAGATGCAACCAAGCCCCACACGAGATAAATCACAATAGACTTTAAAACTGTCAGTGCCTTTAGGCAAAGTCAAGATTAGAGCCGAAGTCAACTTATTCTTCAGTTTTCCAAAACTACCCTCACAAGCATCAGACCACAAGAACCTTACCTTTTTCTGATTCAACTTAGTCAACAGGGCAGCTATAGAAGAGAAAATCTCCACAAACCTCCTATAGTAACCAGCTAAACCAAAGAAGCCCGGATATCGGTTGGAGTCATGGGTCTAGGCCACTTCTTAACCACTGCAAATTTCTGCGGATCCACTATGATCTCTTCACTAGAAATGACATGACCCAGAAAAGTGATAGCTTTCAACAAGAATTCATATTTTGAAAATTTGGCGTACAACTGCTGCTCTTTTAGAGTCTGCAATACAATACAGAGGTGATTGGCATGATCCACCTCACTCTTTGAATACACCAGAATATCATCTATGAACACAATGACTAAAACATCTAGAAACTGACGGAAGACTTTATTCATCAAATCCATAATATCGCTGGGGAATTAGTCAACCCATAAGACATAACCAGAAACTCAAAATGCCTATACCGGGTATAGAAGACTGTCTTAGGGATATCCACTTCCCTAATCTTTAGCTGATGGTACCCAGATTGAAGATTAATGTAAGAGAAAAACTTAACACCCTGAAGCTGATCAAACAAATCATCTATCTTTAGAAGAGGGTACTTATTCTTTACCGCCACCTTATTTAATTGCCGGTAATCAATACATATCCGAAGGGAACCATTCTTCTTATGCATGAATAAAATTGGTGCACCCCATGGAGACACACTAGGACGGATGAAACCCTTGTCCAAGAGATCCTTTAATTATTCCTTAAGCTCCTTCAACTCAGTTGGATATATTCTATATGGAGGAAAAAAGATCGGATAAGTGTTCAAAATAAGATCAATCCCAAAATCAAACTCTCTATCAGGAGGAACACCAGGGAGGTCGTCAGGGAAAACCTCAGGGAATTCATTCACCACCAGGACAAAATGCAAAGAAGGACCTCCAAGTTAGAATCTTTAACCCAGACCAAATGATAGAGACAACCCTTGGAGATTAATCTCCGATATCTAAGGTATGCTATAAACCCTCTTTAGGAGATAGGGAACCACACTTCCATTCAATAACTGAATTGTTAGGGAATTTAAAGACGACCTTATGGGTTCGACAGTCTAGAGAAGTATAGCACGAGTGCAACCAATCCATCCCTAATATGATATCAAAATCAACCATATCTAATTCAAACAGATCCACCAAGGTCTCCCAACCACCCGCTGACACCACACAACCCCTATAGACTTTTTTATCCACTATAGAGTCACCCACCGGGGTAGAAATAGAAAAAAAATGTGGAATACACTCGAGACCAAAATCAAAATACACAGCCACAAATGGGGTCATATAAGAAAGAGTGGACCCCGAATCAAGTAAGAAGTACACATCATTAGAAAAGAGTTTCAACATACCAATAATGACATCAGGCGATACCTCAAAATCCTGAGGAATAGTGATAGCATAGAGTCAGTTCCAATCAATGCCAAAACTAGATAGTGCACCCTTTGGTGCTGGAGCTGATGACGAGGATAAAAAAACCTTGTTTTCCCCAGAAGAAACCTTACCAATAGGAAAGTTTCTAATCATATGCCCTGGCCGACCACAATTGAAGCACTTGTCCTTTCTTTCATCATAGTAACCCCGATGCATTCGACCACAAAATCTACAGAGAGGATATGATGGAGTTGATTGGGCCCCACTAGCCTGAGATTGGGCACACTATACCCTAAAATTATTGCCACCATGAAAATGTCTATCTTTCGATGGCTTTGGGTATGGAGCACTAGCCATAGAGTACGACCCAGAATCGCCCCACTTCTTATTGGGCCACTTCCCACCATCCCTGCCACTCTGCTGTTGGCCAATACTCTGCTCAGAAAATTTAAAATTCTTGCTCTACCTCTCCCCAATCTCTGCCTATTTTTTTCTGTTTCTTAATCTGCTGCATGTATACAACCAACCTGGATATATCTATATTCTTGTTCAACAAGGCAGCCTTACTCTCCAAAATCAAGTCGTGGGATAACCCAAAAGTGAACTTTCTCATTCTAGCCCTCATGCTAGAAACCAACTCGGGAGCATACCAAGATAACTGGTGAAACTTTAAGGCATACTCCTTGACTGTCATCTTTCCTTGCTTCAGGTTAACAAACTCTTTTACCTTTGCTTCTCTCAGCTCTCGAGGAAAGAAGTAGTCTAAAAAATTACTAGAGTAATCATCCCATAGGTTTGATACAACATCGTCACCCTAGTATGCTCTTATTCCTCATACCATTGGTATGCTACATCTTTCAATTGGTAGGCAGGAAATTCCATACCCTCTATGTTAGTAGCATGCATAATGCGAAAGATCTTCTCCATCTCGTTAAAGACCCTAAGGATCCTCCTCAACCTTAACACCAGTGAATACAGGAGAGTTCAACCTCATAAACTAGCCAACCCTTGTGGCCTTAGAAGATGAAGTAATAGAAGCACCGCTCCCAGTCTGAGAATCTACCAACTGCACTAATATATGGATAGACTGATAAAACTCAGCGTTCGTTACCTCAGCCTGAGGAGCTTGAGAAGGACTGGAGGGAACCGATGGAACTCTAAGAGGACAATCAAGAACTAGACCCCTAGACCAGGTCTGGACCCATAGGTAGATGGGTCCCATCAACATTGTCCTTGGGTGGGAAAAAAAAGTTTTCTTGAACTTCAGATAATCTAGGAGGCATAATCTGAAAAGCAAACAAATAGGTATGAGAGAAGATTTTAGGATCTTAGACTCTACAACTTGAAAACAGAACACAAGAAAGAGAAATATTCCTAATTGCCTCGTAGCCTCTCCCTTATGAGTGTGGCGTGCTACACACCCCTAAAATAGACTCTACTCGACACGGCTTTGTCGGACACCCAATTGAACATGAACCTAGGGCTCTGATACTAATTTGACTCAACCCAAACCAGGGTCTAGTGGTGTCGGGCATCTCAAGTCCAACCAGGATCATAGACCACCCCTAATACCCAATCGCAACCACCCTTCACCCCATGTCAGATGAATTTCAAACATATAACAAGATAAATTATATACATAAAATATATAAATTTTATACAAAATAATAAATATTCGTTTTTAAATTTAACTAGAAAATACTATTAGTTTGGTTGATCGATCAAACATGTAACTTTTCCTTTAGGATCTCTTCTTCTTCAACAAATGTTATATATATAGGTAGTTTAATAAATTCATAAATATTCCAACTCAACGAAAGTAACATACATCTAGAGGTTATATATTTTTTTCGATAATAAACTGTGAATATATTATCATAAACCAATAAAAATTCAACAATTGTTGAGATTGTATTATAGTTTTTAGTGAACAATTATTGAAATTGTACTTGAATTGAAAAACTCCAATCTTTGTGGTAAACTTGGTTTGGGAGCTTGAACGATAAGTTAAAGTTGGACCCACATAGCCCAAGATGTTTACAGAAAGGTCGGGGATGCCATCTAGCTCAGAACTACAAAAAAACAGAATAGAGTCTCAATAATCAAATTTAAATTGAAGTCTTTGTTGAAGTAAACTCTCACATTTCCTAGTTTTTTTTGAATTGGTAGTCATTTTTACTCTTTCCTTCAATTCCTTTTTAATTTGTTTAACTATAAACTCCCTATTCACATTTATTTTCTTGAAAATTTTCCAATCCCTTACCTTCCAAGTGTTGTATACTATAGCTCCACAAATTGCAGCAACTATCTCCTTCTCGTGTTGCTTCCATCTTCGATCATTTATCCATTGTAGACCATATCTAGCAGCTTGTTTTGGAAATACAATCCCATCCCAAGACCCCTTTCATTATTAAAAATAATATAAATATAATAATATAATTTTTGATAAAGGGCGACTTCTCCTATGTCGTGTCAATTTGCATAAAAAAAGAGAGATTTGTCCTCTCCTATACTTCTATAAGGAAATCAAGAAGAATTTCTTAAAATATCATTTGATATTAATATCTAATCACAAACTAATCTAAAATCTAATAAAATAATATAATAAATTAAGGTTCCATTTCAACACGGAACAAAACAAAATAGACAATATACGGGATGGGTAGAAAGAGTTGTGCTATTTGGCTTGATTCAGGAAAACTACAAACTACAAGATAAAAAGATATGCCAATTCTAAGAATCCATAGGATTTATTGTGGATCCAGGACAACAATAGAAATATTTTAGTCTTAGATTTTTATTTATTTTTCTAGATTTTGTATTTCAAATCTTGTATATTTTAGTAAGTATATACTTAGTCAAAATATATGCAATAGAATTTTTTTTGTATTCGACTGAATTTTTTTAGTAAAAGATTGGGGCGAGTTTAATTGCAATTTCATTAAGAGAACGAAGGATAATTACTTGAGTTCTTTCTCCTTATCCTTCCTTATTTATTGCTAATTTATCTTCTAATGTCGACTATTTTTGCTTATCCAAAACGTCCACTGCTAATAAATTAAATATGATCTATTTCCATACCTCACAAACAATAACTAGTTTTGGGCTTCATTTGGAAGCCTTGTGAATAATCTCATTACCTTTTCAAGCAAGAGCGCATCCTTCATTACGAGCTTTTACACATGCTTCTAGAGCTACTCGATTAGCTGTGGCACCTGGTGCATTTTCCTAAGGATGTCTTAAAGTTCCTTCATCAAACTATAGTACAAAACATCCCCAAAGATCTCAGTCAGAGTAGGAATATGTCAAACATGAATACCTCCTGAGGCCATGGGTAGAAAAGAGATCCAATCTTGTGTGAAATAAATGTCATGACTTTGATCTTTTTCAACAAAAATTATCATGCAATAAATCAATAAAACCCAAAGTTATATGGTACCAGAGTGAATATGATCTCCATCACACATACGTAATGCTTTTGCTAATACCCAAAAGTGGATACAATGATTCTTCTGTTTATCAATAACCGTATGTATTGCACGGTAGATGTAAAGTAGTAGACCATTATCTCAGCAATAATGATCCAAACTATTATTTTTGATGAATCCCCCCCCTTAATTAGTCATGCATTACAATTGGAATGCCTAATTCTTTAGACAATATAACTCTTTTTATCATTTCTTCATATGTACCTAAACATTCAAGTAATGCCCTTTGATTTCACCTGTTTAGTCTTTGCTTTAAAAGTTCTTCCGAACAAAATAAGAAATGATCTCTCCAATGTATAAATGGTTATAAGTTCATGTTCTCATCATCTTTGATAAAATCAAGTCCACTGCGAAGACATTCATAAACAGCTCTACCGTAGTCTTTAGCAGATAACCCAATTTAAATTTAATAATACATCCTAATAGGGGATGACCATACTTATTCAATTTATCTCTTTCAACTTGAATTCTATGAGGTGGACCTTGGAAAGTTTTAATATAAGGAAGAGGAATTCGCAGATCTTACAGACATAGAGCGCGAAGGGCTTTGAACCCAAAGACATTACCTACAATAAAAGTAAACATGTTGGTAACGGAACCATCTTCAAAAAGGTCTAAAGGGTAAGCTACATAAGAAATATACAAAAACACTCTCGATGCGGTATCACCACCCTTTATAATAATCAATGGTAAGTCCATCAGTCTATACAGTTGTCCATATACCAGTAGAAGATTCGGTAGCTACCTCAGCCGCGACTTCTTCAGGTGGAACTCCAGGTTGGGGAATTACTCGGAATGCTGCCAGTATATTAGTATCCTTGGTTTGGTACTCAGGAGTATAATAAATTAATTTATACTCTTTAACACCAGCTTTTTATTTGACACTTACTTTAGTATCTGTTTGTTGTGACATAAATCCCTCCCTACATCTCATGAATTAAGAATTCTCACAACAACAAGGTCTACCGACACAAATTTTGCGTTAGTAAAATTTTTTTACATGAATCTTTCAGAAAATTTTCTACTAATACTAATATTATCAATTAATCAGAATGGTTGATTATTAGACCATGGTATGTGATTTGTCAAATACATCATTATTGTATACTCTTTCATATATATATATATATATATAGCGCAACCCAATTTTTATTATTTTTACCTTTTTTTGAAATGGAAATTCTTAACTAACCTGAATAATAAGAACTTCCCCCTTGACAGTGGTATACATTGTATATGTAAATCCTAAATGTGAAAATATATGGAATTTCGCTATGAAAGGTATAAAAAAGAAAAATATGTAAAGAAAAGAACAGGCTAGACGTAAATCAATATGTTGAAATTTAGTAAAAATAAATAAGAAAAATAAGAAGAGGAGCCTATTAGATCCAAATAATGAATCGTAATAGAAATATAAAATAAAAGTTCAGATTCAAATTTCATAGAATAGATAATATGGATGGGAATGTCTATAATGATAGACAAATAAAAGACTTTCTCAAAATTCTGATTCATCCACTTGAGTTTTTTTAAATTAAAATAGGTTGGGTAAGCTTGAAAATTAACTCAACCTTATTAAATAAGTAAACAATTGAATTGTCTCAATTGTATGGTGCCAAGGAAATTGAGTTCTAATTTCCATTTTATTGAATTAATCGATTAACATGCTAGCAGACATTTACTTTGAATTTGATAATTTTTGAAAAAGATATTTTGACATATTTATTTTCTTATTATGAGAATCAATCCTACTACTTCTGATTTTGGGGTTTCCATGCTAAAAAATCCTAGGACATGTCATCCAAATCATCAGTTCGGTGCAAGATGTAGCCTTTCCTCTAGGGCAAGATGTAGAATATTTATAACGCTATGGTAGTTCAAGATCTAAATATGTTGGTCAACCAATTAATGTGGCTTGTGAGGTATAATAATTATTAGAAAATAATCAAGTTAGAGTTGTATTTATGAGTGCTATATGATCTTAGGTGGATTATTGTAACACCTCGAGTTTTCATATTTTAAACCTCCTAAGAAATAGCCCATGAGGTTAGCTTTTCAATGCATCAAACCTCATCTCAGTCCGAAGCCATGGAAAAAAGTAGTGGAAATTCTTACTTGAGAGCCTGAAAAGACTGCCATGGCCACGACTCAAGGTAATGAATCATTACCACTTATGACGAGTCATCACGATTGAGTCGTAACCACTCCAGTGAATCTCTTCTCCTTAAGCCTAGTGACTACGATACCTCAACACGACTCATAATTAGTTCCTAGGAGTCATATGGAGGGACTCATAGTCACATCAGTCTGTGGGGACAAGAACCCTCTCCAGTGGTTACGAGTCTAATATACAACTCGTAACCAAACCTTAGAGTCTTTGCATGAACCCGTAACCTGACCAGTGTGTGATCCAAGGCCTCAGATTCTAACTATGACTCCATTCTATGACTCGTAATCAATCATGATGAGTAGTTAGGTGGCAAGTGGTAGTCAACCCATAATGTACCCAGAATCCCAAAATCCCAGGCTACTACTCAAACCATGAGTCGCAAGCTGAGTCGTAATGACTGGGGTCCAAGGGATTTTTATGTCTTTTTACACTCCCTTAAAATCAAAACCTATGTCATTTTGGCTTCACAAGTGGTGGTATAAAAGACCCCAAAAGCCCCAAACCACGACATAATCCTCAATTTCACCAAAGAGAGTTAAGAGGGATAGTTTTCTCTTCTTTCTCAAGCAATTAGGGTTTCTCAAGCACAAGATCAATTTTCAGGATTTCAACAAAGTTTCTACTTTAGGTATGTGGGGTATTCATCAATGGGTTGCTTTCACCCATTGAGCCCAAAAACCCTCTTTTTGGTTCAAGTATGAATTTTACTCTAGTTATGATCAAGTTTAATGTAAATTTATGAAATTCATCCATGTTTTCTCATTAGTTTTACATTCAAGCCATGTTAATAGTTTTACTCCATCCAAAGCATGCTCTTACATGCTTGAAGTTCCAAAACCCCATGTCATGTTTGGTCAATACTATGTCAAATTCTCAAATTATGCTTTAAATTGTATGAACATGATATTTTCCCAAGGTTAACTCATTCCCATGTTTACATTCATGAAATTTATCAGATTATTAAAATGTCTCATGTTTAGGTCTTTGAATTATGACTTTATTTCAGTGCTGGCAGGATTATGAACACTTGATACCTATATGTTTACTTATGTTTCAGACTTTTCCAGTAATGAGTCAGTCAACTCATGATTTTATTGTTATACCCAACATTATTTCATGTCAAATTATCAATTTTACATGTTCACGATTTCTTCATATTAGGCATGCACTGTCAGTTTTAAAATACCTTATGTGAGCAAATCAGTTATCAGTGTATGCATCAGTTAGTATTTTAGTATCTTTCAGTTAGGAGTATGATTTAGCACTGATAGGGAAGTATGGGTTCAACGCATCCTATTTCCCAAAAAATACATGCCACTATAGGTTTAAGGGCCGTGTTTCCTCTTTCCCAACATGGGCTCATTTTAGTGATCACTCCAGTTCAGGTTCTACTCCGATGTCAAGGATAGAAAAACCGTCCTCAACATGGGTCAGACGTTGGACTCCATGATATCTCACATGGTTTATGTCGATCACATGATAGCTCTCACAGTTTCAATCAGTACCTAGTTTATCTCAGTTTAGGTTTGCTTGGCTAAGTAGACAAATTTCAATATTTATTCAATCAGTTTTATAGATTATTTCATTTATTTAGATTATAATTATTCAGTTATACAAATCATGTAAGTATATACTATACTTGGTCTTGCATTCTCAATTTTACATATTCATGCATCCATGTTCAGATTTCATATGTATTTCAGTAGTCCGTGCCTCATGTACCAGTACATTCGAAATACTGATTGCATACCTTTCTCTGTGCTATGTTGTCTTATAACATAGGTTCGTACGTGTAGTTGACTGAGCATTCTTAGACAAATTAGAATTCTCCCAGTAGAAGCAGTAATGAGTCCTCTTCCATCGGGAATGATATTTTTATTTTAGTCATTTCCAACAGTTATTTTTATGTCAGTCAGTCAAATTTATTTGGGGCTTGTCCCATATACTCCTTATGTTAGAGGCTTTCAGATGTTTAGACTATATGTTTAGACAGTCAGTTTGTCTTTCAGATATTATCAGTTATCTTTCAGACATATTTTTTATATTCAGATTAGTATTCCATTTTTGGATCATATTTCATCACTTTATCTTCCGCAGATGTTATTTTAGTATCCATTTTATTCAGTTCTCTTAGAAGGTACCAGTACATGGGTTAGCTTGGGGTCACTTGTGGCCTAAGCACCATGTCTCGACCAGGGGGTAGCCTCGATAATGACAAAACTTGGTATTAGATCCTAAGTTTTTAAAGTGTCCTAGGGAGTCTGAAAGCTACACTGAGTAGAGTCTGGTGCATGGGTGTGAAGCACGCCACACTTATGGGCAAGAGGCTTTAACACATTTTAGGAAAATTTCCTTGTTTTTAGTATTTATATCGTGTGAAAGAGCATGAGATCTATTGAATTCCTTCTTTTCTAACTCGTCCTTCATAACATTTACAGACAATGCCTCCCAGAAGGAATGAAAAAAGAAGGAATGGGTATTAGCCCGCACCGTTTGTTCAGAAAGATCCCCTAAATAACCACATTTCTCATGCTGAGTTCAGGGCCACTTTCACTGCCTTGGCCCACTCTGTAGCTGCCTCAAACAAGCAACAGGATTTTTCTCCAGCCAATTCATTGTTGAATATAGTTGCAGCTAGAATCCAAGATTTCACTCGGACGAATCCCCCTTCGTTTTCTGGATCCAAGTCTGAGGAGGATCCGTAGGAGCTTATGGATATTGTGCAGAAAATGACAGATATCATGGGTATCACTTCTGGTGAAAGTGTAGGCTTAGCTGCGGATCCATTATAGGGAGTAGCTCACACCTAGTTCAAGTAGTGAAAGGAAGACAGAGGTGTCGATGTAGGGCCTATTGAGTAAGAGGAGTTTGCCATAACTTTCTTGGACAAGTTCTTCCCACTAGAGTTAAGGAAAGCTAAGGTTTAAGAGTTTATTAACTTGAAGCAGAGTTGTATGAGTGTGAAGGAGTACTCGCTCAAGTTTACTCAGTTGGCGAGGTATGCTCCTACTATAGTGGCTGACTCTAGGTCCAGGATGAGTAAGTTTGTATCTGGTGTATCTAATAGTATAGTCAAGTAGTGTAAGACCTCCATATTGATTAAAGAGATGGACCTTTCTAGGCTTATGGTTCATGCTCAGTAGATTAAGGAGAAAAATATTAAGGAGAAGAAAAGAGAGAATAAGAGGGAAATAACAAGTATCTTCAACTTCTCATAGTCGAAGTCAGAAGGCGGTAACCGTTCTATGCCATCTGGAAAAGTCAAGACTGGAGCAGAAGTGAGTTGAGTCTTCAACTCCTGAAAACTCTTCTCGCAGGAATCTAATCACTGAAATTTGACTTTCTTATAGGTTAGTCGAGAAATAGGAGAAGTAATAGATGAAAACCCTTCAACAAACCATCTATAATAGCCAGCTAAACCTAAGAAACTCCTGATATCTGATGGAGAGATAGGTCTAGGCCAATTTCTTATTGCTTTGGTCTTTTGAGCATCAAATCAAATGTCATCACCAAATATGATGTGACCAAGGAAAGCTACTGTCCTCAACTAAAATTCACACTTACTGAACTTACCAAATAACTGATGATCTCTAAGGGTCTGCAACACAACCTTCAAATGCCCTATATAATCATTCTCACTATGGGAATAGACAAGGATGTCATCAATGAAGACTATGACAAACATGTCTAAGTACTTCTTGAACATCTTGTTCATCAAGTCCATAAAATTTGCAGGGGCATTCGTTAGTCCAAAATACATGACTATGAATTCAAAGTGATCATATCGAGTTCTGAAAGCTGTCTTCGGAAAGTCACACTCTGGCTCTAAGCTGATGACAACCAGATCTGAGGTCTATCTTAGAGAAATAACTTACACCCTGAAGTTGGTCGAACAAGTCATCAATCCTGGGGAGAGGATACTTATTCTTGATTGTGACTTTGTTGAACTGATGGTAGTCTATGCACATTCTGAGGGAACCATATTTCTTGCACACGAATAGAACTAAGGCACCCTATGGGGAAACACTAGGCCCGATGAAACCTTTATCAAAGATATCTTTCAAATTCTTTTTTAATTCCTTAAGCTCAATTGGAGCCATTCTATAAGGTGGAATAGAGATAAGCTGGGTATTTGGAAGGAAATCTATTCTGAAGTCTATTTCTCTTTCGGGAGGAACTCCAGGAAGATCTTCTTGGAATACATCTAGAAATTCATTTACTACTGGAAGTGAATTAAGACTTAGAGTTTTAAAATTTAAGTCCTTGACTCGGATGAGATGGTAAACACACCCATTGGCTATCATTGTTCTCGCATTGAGATAGGAAACAAACTTACCCTTAAGTACTGAAGTACTACCCTTTTATTCGATAACTAGTTTATTGCTAAACTAGAAATGGACGATTCTATTTCTACAGTCAACTAAGGCATAGCATGAGTGGAGCCAATCTATGCTGAGAATGACATCAAAATCAGTCATTTCTAACTCTACAAGATCAATTGAAGTATCTTTTTGAGACATTATGACCGATAATTTCTGTATACCCGTCTTGCTACAATAGACTTACCCATTAGGGTAGACACTAAGAAAGGCTCTATTAATGTTTTGGGGCTGACACCGAAGTCTATCACTATATAAGAAGTCAGAAAAGAAAGTGAAGATCTGGGGACTAAAAATGCATATATGTGAAGATGAAAAACTTGCAACGTACCCATAACCACATCAAGAGAACTTTCCCGATCATGCTGAGTCTGGAGAGCATATAGCCTAATCTGGCACTGCCCACTGGTAGCACTGGAGGTGGCACCCTTCTGAGTAGGGCGCTATAAGAGTTGATGAAAAATTAGACTGGCCTTGTTGGCACAAATACTTTCCCTTCTGAGCAATTATTAGACACTCCTTGATTCAGTGGCCTGGCTTGCCATGCCCAAAGCACACATCACTTCCTGCTCTGTATTCACCCTGATGATTCCTACCATACTTTCTGTAGATAAGATAGGTACGACCATTGTTTATACTACTCTATCCCTATTTTCCTGCTTGAACTTAGGCACTGGCTAAAGATGGGGTTGGATCTAAAAAATTTTGGAAGAACTGAGAACGATTACTGCCTTCTGACTTGGGCTTTGAGAAGTTGAAGCTACCTGTTCTTGCCCTCTTATTCTCTCTTTCCTTCTCCTTATGCTTCTCCTCTTCAATCTGTTGAGCATGAACCATAAGCCTAGAAAGGTTCATATCCATAATCAACATAGCGGTCCTACACTTCTTGACCACACTATTAAATACACCAGATACAATGTTACTCATCTTGGACCTAGAGTCACCGACCATAGTAGGAGCATACCATGCCAATTGAGTGAACTTGAGCGAGTACACCTTCACACTCATGATACTTTGCGTCAAGTTAATACACTCCTGAACCTTAGCTTCCCTTAAATCTAGTGGGAAGAACCTATCCAAGAAAGCTGTGGAAAACTCCCCCCCACTCAATATGCCCTACATCAACACCCATGTCTTTCTTCGACTGCTTGAACCAGGTGTGAGCTACTCCCTGTAATGGATACATAACTAAGCCTGTACTTTCACTAAAAAGGACACCCATGATATCTGTCACTTTCTGCACAACATCTAAAAATCCTGCGAATCCTCCTCAGACTTAGATCCAAAAAATAAAGGGGGATTCATCCGAGTGAAATATTAAATTCTAGCTACAGCTGAGCAACAAACTTCTGGTTATTCTGGGCAGCTACAGAGTAGGCCAAGGCAGTGAAAGAAGCCCTGGACTCAGTGATAAAACTATGGTCATTCAAGGGATCTTTCTGAATAGGTGGTGCGAGCTGATCCCTATTTCTTTTATCGTTATTCCTTCTGGGAGGCATTTTCTGTAAATAAAATAAAGGATGAATTAGAAAAAAAGGAATTTAATAGAGTTCATGCTCTTTTGCACTACATGAACACTAAAAGAAAAAAGATTTTCCTAAAACATCTCATAGCCTCTTGTCCATAAGTGTGCCGTTCTTCAAACCCATGCATAAGACTCTACTCAACGCAACTTCCAGACTACCTAGGAGACTTTAAAACCTTAGGCTCTGATACCAAGCTTTTTCATGACCCGAGGTTACTCCCTAGCCGCGATACAGTGCTTAAGGCCACAAGTGACCCCAAGATAACCCATGTACTGATACCTGCTGAGAGCACTAAATAAAATGGATACTAAAATAACATGTGTGGAAGATAAACTGATAAAATATGATCCAAAAATAGAATACTAATCTGATTATAAATAACATGTCTGGAAGACAACTGATAACATCTGAAAGATAAACTGACTGTCTGAACATCTGAAAGCCTTTAACACGAGGAGTTGATTGGACAGGGCCCAACTAACTCTAATTGAATGAGATAAAAATAACTGATGTAAATGACTGAAATAAAAATATCATCCTCGATGGATGAGGACTCACCACTGCTGCTGCTGGGAGAATGCTAATCTATCTAAGGATGTTCGGTGAACTGTGCATCCAAACCTATGTTACAAGACAATATAGCACAGAGAAAAGTATGTAATTATTACTTTGAATGTACTAGTACCTGAGGCAAGTACTACTGAAATACATATGAAATCTGAACATGGATGCATGAATATGTAAAACTAAGAATGCAAGACCAAGTATAGTATATACTGACATGATCTATATAATTGAATAACTGTTATCTGAATAACTAAAATAATCTATAAAATTGACTAAATAAATATTGAAATTTATCTACTTGGTCAAGCAAACCTGAACTGAGATAAATCGAGTACTAACTGAAACTGTGGGAGCTATTATATAACCAACATAAACCATGTGAGCTATTATGGAGTCCAACGTCTGACCCACATTGAGGAGGGCTGTTCTATCCTTGCCATCGGAGTATAACCTGAACTGGAGTGATCACTAAACTGAGCCCATATTGGGCAAGGGGAAACACTCTTTCCCGAGGCCCCTAAACCTACGGTGGCACGTAGTTTTTGGGCAAGAGGATGCATTGAACCCACACTTCCCTCTCAGTGCTAAATCCTACTCCCAACTAAAAGACACTGAAATACTAACTGGTGTATAAACTAATAACTAATTCGCTTACATAAGGTATTTTAAAACTGACGATGCATGCCTAATCTGAAGAAATCATGAACATGTAAAGCTGATAATTTGACATGAAATAATACTGGGTGTAACAATAAAATCATCATTTGAATGACTCATTACTTAAAAATTCTGAAATGTAAGTAAACATATAGGTATCGGGTGTTCATAATCTCGCCAACACATAAACAAAGTCATAATTCAAGGACCCAAATATTATACATTTCATTAATATGATAAATTTCATAAATGTAAACATGGGAATGAGTTAACCTTGGGAAAATATCATGTTTATACATTTTAAAGCAAAATTTGAGAATTTGACATAGTATTGACTGAACATGATATAAGGTTTTAGAACTTCAAGCATGTAAGAAATTGATTTTGATAGAGTAAAACTATTATCATGGCTTGAATGTAAAACTTATGAGGAAATATGGATGAATTTCATAAATTTACATTAAACTTGATCATAACTTGAGTAAAATTCATACTTAAACCAAAAAGAGGGTTTTTAGGATCAATGGTTGAAATGAACCCATTGATGAATACCCCACATACCTGAAGAGAAGCTTTGGGGAAATCCTAAAAACTGATCTTGTTCTTGGGAAACCCTAATTGCTTGATGAAGAAGAGAAAATCATCCCTCTAGACTCTCTTTGGTAAAATTAAAGATTATGTCATGATTTGGGGCTTTTGGGGTCTTTTATACCACCCCTTATGAAGATAAAACAACATGGGTTTGACTTTTAGGGGAGTGGGAAAATAAATAAAGGCCCTTGAAAAAATGTGCAGGAAAACATATCCCCAGTCATTACGACTCAACTTGTGACTCATAACGATTGGTTACAACTCGTGGTCTAAGTCGTAGCATGGGATTCTGGGTATATTCTGGTTTGACTATCACTTGACACCTAACTACTCATCATGATTTATTATGAGTCGTAGGATGAAGTCATAGTTAGAAGCTGAGGCCTTAGGTCACACACTAGTTAGGTTACGGGTTCATGCAAAGGTTGTAAGGTTTGGTTATGAGTCGTATACTAGACTCGTAACCACTGGAGAGTGTTCTTGGCCACACACACTGATGTGACTATGAGTCTCTCCATACGACTCGTAGGCACTGATTACGATTCATGTTGAGGTATAATAGTAACTAGGCTCAACGCGAAGAGATTTACTGAAGTGGTTACGACTCACTCGTGATGACTCATCATGAGTGATAATGATTCATTACCCTGAGTTTAACCATGGTCATCTTTCCAGGCTCTCAAGTAAGAATTTTCACTACTTTTTGCCATGGCCTCGAATTGAGACAAGGCTTAATATATTGGAAATCTAACCTCATGGGCTATTTCTTGGGAGGTTTAGAACATGAAAACTTAGGGTATTATAATTTATTCACCTAAGTGTCATAATGTCTATGTATTTAGCCTAGTTTTGTGGACTTCTTGTGTGCGTAATGAGTGGATATTCATACAATTTAGCATCCAAGTGTTAAAATCCTTGTTTATGATATTTAAGGTGTGTTTAAAACATGTTTTGGGATGAAGACGATCACTTAGAGTTTAGATGAGAAAAATAGTGTTACTAGCTTGAGCTATGTGTTGTTCTAGTTTATCTTGTTGGATTCTATTATGTTTAAACACTAATTTATGGTGTTTGATGATGTAGGAATATTTGTGAGATATTAAAATCAATGATGGTATTCTACACAAGATGAATTCAAAGTGAAAAGACAACCACAAATTGAGGAACTCAAAGTCAAATAGATGGAGCAAACATGGACGAAATCTGGAATTTTTGAGCACTAGGGTGTGCCACGTCTCTAGACTCCGATATAAGGGTGTTACACACCCTTTGACACAAACCAAAATGGAAAATTCCATTGATCATCCATGATAAGTGCGTGCCACGCCCTTATCACGCCAATTCATTAGCGTGGCACACCCATGGTTTCAAAACGGGGACTTGGTTTCAGCTATAAATAGAACACTCCTTGGGCGACCTTTAGGGATTGAAATACACTTGAGGAGGCTTCAATTAGGGTTATTAATCTTTACTTTAGTTCACTTTTTGTTTTTATACATGAATTCAATCTTTTGATTCGTTGTAAATCCATGAGTGGCTAAACACCCCCATCTAGGGTTGAGGACAAGAACATGATTACTTAAGGTTATATTTAATTTAGTTTATGATTATACTCATTATTGGTTGTTCATATATCCTTGTTATTACTATTATGGATTCGTGATCCTTAGAATAAATCAATATTCTATTGTAAGTTCAAAAAGAGGAGCAATAAATTAGAACGTAGGATGTATAGAGTGGGATCTTAAACGTTCAAGAGATTTAAGTTAGGATTTTCATTAAGGATAGGAATATACCTAATTCGCCCCACTTAGTTCCTATATGGGATGAAATATAGATGCATTTAACTTAGTTCTCACATCCCCGCTCAATGATGTAGTTGTGGGTCTAAGTTAGATAAATGATTAGAGGATGACCATTCCTTAATTATGTTATCAACCTCGCGAATCAACAACCAAGATAATTAACTAAATTGATGAAATTATATAGCTAAGTAGGATTGTTCGTAGTACCTTGACCCTGAATTTCTACCCATTATTGTTCAAGTACTTTAGATTATTGCATTATTTACAGTTACTTTACGCTTTCAAATCTCAAATGATATCGATTACTTTTACACTTGTTTAATCTTCATAGTAGTACTAGAATTAGATTGTTACTGAACACAAGTTCGTGTGGGATCGATACTTAGATTTTAAAGGTCACTTTACAACTTGAGTGACCACGTACACTTGCATGTGTGCTAGGACTCAATTCAACAGACGGTCTAACGAGACGAATGTAAGTGATTAACATAGGAGCTTCTATAAGTGTTTCGATCGGGGGAGCGGCTCTGGGATAATTTTTTAATGTGCTTAGAGAGATTGTTGATAATCTAGGTCCTGTAGGTACTAGTATAACGTCTCCTATTCATAAATCTGTATCCGTCTTTATACAATTGGATACAAAATTATCTATTTTTGAAATGGGAATTAAAGTAGTAGATCTTTTAGCCCCTTATCGTCGTGGAGGAAAAATTGGACTATTCGGGGGAGCTGCAGTGGGTAAAACAGTTCTCATTATGAAATTGATTAACAAAATTACTAAATCTCATGGGGACGTATTTGTATTTGGAGGAGTGGGTGAATGTACTTGGGAAGAAAATGATTTTTACATGAAAACGAAAGAATCTGAAGTGATTAATGAAGAAGGTATTACAGAATTAAAAGTGACCCTAGCTTACGGTTAAGTGAATGAACCACCAGGAGCTTGTATAAGAGTTGGTTTGACTGCTCTAATTATGATGGAATATTTTTGAGATGTTAATGAGTAAGTCATACTTCTATTTATTGATAATATCTTCTGTTTCATCCAAGCAGGATCTAAAGTAGCGATTGGGTAGAATGCCATCCGCTGTGGGTTATCAACCGACCCTAAGTACTAAAATGGTTTCTTTATAAGAAAGAATTACTTATATCAAAGAAGGGTCCATAACCTCTATTCAAGAAGTTTATGTACCCGCAGATAATTTGACCAACCCTACCCCTGCTACAACATTTGCACCGCCACCTACACAAGCAAATTATTGATAAAACTCTAAAATGATATTTTATTTTAACCCAATTTTTGTACTCCTTATTACTCAGAAAAGACAAAGATTTCAGGATAGCAAACATTCTCTAGAATCTCTCTGAGATTCTAACCCATAGTTGATGATAGAACTAGAATAGATATTTTTTTGTTTCCTACTTATACCAGCCCATATCCTTATTTTTCTATCAATTTCTAATTCTGATCTTCCTCCCCATTCTGATATTGTGGTGTTGGTATAGACCAAAATTTCATTATGGTCCAATTCTAATTGGTAATAAGTATTGGGACTTTACAATATTTGATTGGTCATAATTCTATATATTACATTGACTATAGAATTTCTCAGGAAATTCATTAGAGAAATGTTTTTGATAAAAATTATTTGTTCTTGCATATCACTGCTATTTTTTCAAACTACTTTCGTAGATACATATAATTCAGAAGAATATGTGAGTGATTTATACACAACATCTCTTTCTTTTTTCAGGGGTTCGATCAATTAATATGTTTTCACAAATAATTAAAATTCGATTTCTTGATCTATATCTTCAATTTTTGGAAACGTATAAAATTCTTCCGTCAAACCTTGATCAATGAACCTATAAAATCCTTTAAATTATATCTTATTAAATCTCGGTATTGTAGATATTTCCTTATTTTTATTTTCGAGATTTTTTAATTTCTCATTTATCAATAAATACCACTATTGGCTAATTCTTCATCTAATTAGGTAGATTAGATAATTTTTTTGAAATAATTTTGGGTTTTATTATAATCACACAAAATAACACATTACATTGGGACCAACACCCTTATTAGTTCATAAAAATCAACCAAAAATAAATAAAATCCAAGCTCAACTCGGTAACCCAAGTTTACCCTTACATATACACCTTGTAAGGTTTCCAAAATGGGTCACTCGACTTTTCCTTTCTCTACCCCTAATATCTGTGAAAATGTTGCCACCACACCTCAATTTTGAGCTCATCACTCTTCTCTTTTGGATTATCGACCTTTGTGGTTGGCTTCTTCTACTTGTTGTTGTTGTTTTTTTTAAATCTCAAGAGTAAGCTTCTCTCCTTCCTTTCTTGTCTTTCCTTAGTTTTCATCTTATGATTATTCCTTCTTTTTTTTCAGTTGTGCTCTCTAATGGATGGTGTCGGTTCACTGATAAAACTTATAGGATCTCATCTGCTGCTTCCTCATCTATTCAATTGGTAAGTTGTGTCACTGCATTTGACAGTGATGTTATAAAATTTGACCTTCTTATTTCTGTATGTGGAGTTGGAACGGAGTGCAAGGGTAGCTTCAATCTACCGCCTCAAATGTCCAATCTAACCCAAGACCCTCCTATTTTGTCGGATCCTTTTTGTTGGCTGAAGTACATAGGCTAGTTTTTTATGCCTCTAAGGCACTTCATAATTATTGTTGTGAAAAACTTCATGCTTAGCCTTCCCAGCTCCATCACCCTTTGCTTCTCTTAAGTATGGGCATTGTAATTCATCACTGTTTATTATCTAGCGGTGGCATCTAGACTGTTAAAGCTTGTAAAATTGTAGCATCCTTTATCTATTATTGTGTTTGTAAGAAAATCAAATAAATTATCTAGAAATGATGACATTAATTTTGTTTATCGAATCACATAAATTTTATCCAACTCCATATTTGGACTGTATGAAATACATATGAACGGTGGAAGAAAGAGAATTTTCTACTTGAATTGAAATGAAATTTATTGAAATTTTCAACAGATACAAATGAAAAGAAATTGATAAAACATCCTAGAAATAGACTTCTACTATTTAAACTTATTAATTAAGTTATAGAATTTTGTATAGAATATAAAAATAAAAATAATTTTATTTCTACCATTGTTATGATAATACATATTCCAACCTACTTGAATATCAAAAAAATAAATGAACTAGATATTTGATCTTTTCGCTGAGATAAAGACATAAAAATCAGAAAGAGAATATATAGAATTAGAATCAATTTTTTAGCATTTAACCCCCTTTTATGTTATGGAATTCATTGCTTAAAAAATGATTCGCACAGAAGAGAGAGATCTTGTTTACAAATTTTGAGTAGAATATGATTGTGCAGTGTATAAGTAAAGAAGGTTTATATGACCTAAACATGTGTGAAAATATCTATAATATTTGTCTTTCTTCTCTTTTGTTATTTTAGTGTCGTTCTATGTTCTATTCGGGCCAACAAAGATTGTGCTCTACGAAAACAACATTTTAATTTTCTATTCAATTCAAAATTCAAATTGAAGTATGATACTTTTCTTATATCTAATAATTCTATATCAGAAACATATATAAATAATATATATCTGTGTAACAATTTTTCTTGGGGGGTTTACATATACTCATAATTGTTGTTATAATTAATATTAATAATTATAATTTAGAAGGATTTTTTTGATTGAAAAAATCCACAATGATTAGTTACATATCAAGTTGTATTTTCTTATGTCATTAGGAAAATAAAATTTGGAGATTCCAATCCAAGAATTATTCATGCATTCTAAGTCAATAGTTAATGCTTCTTATTTTCATAAGTTGAATTTTGAATTTTGCGACCGAAAATTCACATTTCATATTTCAATAGATTTCAATAGAAAGGTAAGAGAAAGTTTTGAACATTATGAATTTTGAGATAGACTCAATCGAAATTGAAAGGATGAATCAAATCCAATCAAAAGGTAATAAGGAATAGAATTTCTTTGAATTTTAGGAAAAATTAAGAAAAACAAAATTCACGGTGTAAATATGATGAAAAAAAAAGAAGTTCAGTAATTTGGAAAAGTTTTCATCTAGTCTAAAAATCCATACTTATTGACTATATTTCGAATTTCTAGCTTGAAGCTTAAGGGCTAAGGAAAATTCATCCTTGGATCAATGAAATAGTTGAATTAGTGTTGATGTAAAAAGCAACCTCTTATTGAAATGACTTTAGGAAGTATCTAACCTTTCTCCTTTGATCCGATCTTTTTTGTGTTCTGAAATGAACTTGTTGTCTCTTCATCTCTGGCCTTTGAATTGAATATTTTGATGAAAGTGGATTCTCTTTCCGTACCTAGTCATCAAAAGAAAGAGTCGCTATCTATCAATCCATACACGTATCATCAAATGTGGTTCCAAGGATCGACCGATTGTCCCTCACCAGAAGCTAGAGGAGAAAGAAATGATGTCCCGGCCTAGGCTGGGCACCTATCAACCAACTATTTCATTTTGAAATGGAAAGAAGAAAGAATGGCCGTAGATTACTGATGTTGAATTCACGAAAAAGATAAGTAGCACCTTGAATAGGTTAGGTGGAGCTTAAATAAGCAAGCCCCCATCAGAAAAAGCCATTGCACGCTAGCCTATCTAGCTAACATTTTTCAGTTGGTTGTTATGTTAGTTGTAGCGCGCCTTCCCTTCTTCTTTCACTTTGAAAAGATTTTTCATTATTTTCTAATGATGACCTGGTTGATAGAGTACAATACATCATTGTAAAAGATTTTTTTTTTCTGTAAGCTTGGTTTATTTGACCGAAAGGTGCAGTTGAACTTGAACGAGAGAAAAAAATACCTAGTCTCTAATTTTGACAAAATGAGGATTGCTGGAAAATATCTTCTTGGTCGTCATCAAAGAAGTTGGCGTCCAAGGCTTCCTCTTTTCCTTTAAAATTAAAAAAGTGGTGAAGTCCACTCTAAAGTTTCAAATCTACATTCGACACCAGAGGTTCCTGATAAGAACAAATTATAAGACGTTGAAAAAAACTGTTAAGAAAGATGTCAAGATCCTCTTTGACTTTGATATAAACACATAAAGGGGGAGAGTCACAATCTCCCTTATTTCCTAACAATAAAATATATTTTTGAAAAGGCCAATAACAATGCAGTATTCCATAGATAAGCAAGAAACTGAAATCTCTCTTTTATTTATGATGTACCGGCTTGAATTCACTTTCACTTTAGGAAAGGATTTCTTTCTCCTCATATATGTTTAACTTCTTCATTCTTTCTTTCGTAAGCGATCTGTTTCTATATGCTAGCCACATGATTACTCTTTGCTTTGGGAGCATGACTGAACTCCACAGTAAATCTGCTTTCCTCATTCTAGGAAGGACACCTAATAATGCAATGTAACTACATGACGCTGAGTAATTGCCCCCTTTAGTCAACCTATAAGTCTCTCTGTCGTACCAATTTTCCATCTCAATCTTCAAGATATTTGATTTTCTCCTGTACCAACTACAATTCTGAGGTTATATCTAAATCTCTTCAACAATTCAATAATCAGAGAAGAATTATTGGTTTAATAGGGAAAAAACTTGACATTATTGGGCATTTCATTCGGAAAATATCTAAGAATCTTGACTTTGATATTCATGAACAGATCTGTCACAAATCAAAAAACGTTATCATCCAAAATCTAATGGTGAAATATCTAATCTTTTCTCTGTATTTTGCTTTTATTTTTTTAGTTGTGCATGATAGAATTCGATTAAAATTCTAAGAAACTCAATATATAGTTTCTTACAGTACTCCGACTTCGTATTGATCAATTCAATTAAAATAATGTGGTTTGTGTATACTCTCTCCATTCCTAAATACCTCTCACTTTTATTGAAAATAGATATTCCATAATATTTGCTTTGTTTCATTTTACTTGGTCTTCTTTGTTAATATGTTTCAATTATTTAAATAAGTTGTTCATTTTCGCAATTCAATAGTGTTTTGGTTACTTCTTTTCCGTATTACCCTCCCTATTAGTAGGGTTAATTTTGTAAAAAAAAAACTTTTAATTAATGTTTTCTTAATGAGTGGGTCGTCAAAAGAGGTCAAGTGTCATTTTAGAAAATTAGGACATAATTATTTATTTGTTTTCACCTTTACCTTTAATCATAAAGATGGAAAGATATTAAATATAGTGCAAAAAAAAAAAAGAAAAAAATTGAAGCAATAAATAAGAGTAATTTAGTCAAATTAGCCGCTAGTTAATGTTTTTCTTAAAGGACTGCAAACAATATAAGTGACAAGTATTTAACAACGAAGTGAATAATATACATGCCACCGAAAATAAAACAATACGAGAGGTTAGTGTTTAAAAAAGATGGTTTTTTAAAAAATTACTCCTCAAATAAAAGAATATAATAAAAAGGGTAAATTTGCCAGACCACTAATTTATATTAATGATAAATATGTTAAAAATTATTACAAATAAATAGAATAAAACAGGTAACGATAATATTGTAAATCATAAGGGATATCAATATTATGAAACTAAAATCTGGACGAAAGTTGATGAAATTATTCCATATTAATATTACAAAATGACATCTTCTTAAGTTTCTTCTCATAGTAATAATAACAATAATATAATTATTATTAATATTATTATTATAATGACAATGTTATAATAATAATAATAATAATAATAATAATAATAATAATAATAAATAATAATAATAATAATAACAATTATAATAATAATTACAATGTAATAATAACAACAACAACAATAAAAACGACAACAACAATAACAATAACAATAACAAAATAATAATAACAACAACAACAATAATAATAAACAATCTTCTCTCTTTCACATCTGTACAACGTAATCTCTTCTATTTTTTATTTGATTGGAGGCTATTAATAAAAGACCACTCACTTATTTGTTTGTTTGTTTTATTTATTTTTTAAATGAGAAAATTATCCCCTATAGCATTGTTAGATCTAAAATAACAAATTTTAGCAACACTTTTAGATAATTGCATTAATAGCAATTTAGTTACAAGTTATAGCAACTTATTAAAATATATATTATTTTAATTGTATCTTCAAAATTCTTTTTTAATTATATAATTTAAAATCAGTTCCATATTTGTAGGGTTGTAATCAATATTCTCCTTAAATTGTGTATTGATAATTATGGTAAATATATATTCTCTTTCTCCATTCTAATACTCAACCTTTCAAAAATTTATTGAAAATTTCGATTCCATTAATTTACTCATATAATATTCATATTCTTCCCTTGAAAATACAAGATTGAAAAAAAGTGGGTTTCATATAATATTCATCTTCTTCATTGGAAAAAAAGTGGGTTTAAGATAATATTCATCTTCTTTCCGAAAAACATAAAATTGATATATATATTTTTTTTCATTCTCCATTGTGAATCATGTCTAAATCAAAATTCGATTCTACTCCTTCGCGTAGAAGTCCTAGAATATTCAACCAACGATTTGTTACATTGTAAATCATTATTCAACCAACAATTTATTCTCCTTCATCAGAAATTCTCTTTCTTCTATTTTTCCTTTTGTTCTTTAAAAATAATATGATATAAGGAGTATTGTCAATTTCTTTATTAAATACTCATTGTATATAATAATAAAAGATATGTCAATGGATATTAGAGAAAAAATATTGAACAATCAGTTTGTGTTGGTAACAACATAAATAAGGATTTAAATATAGATCGTAATCTTTCATAAGAATAATATAGTGAAAATTATCTTGCATATACTTATTAAACTGTTTCGCGTATGAATTTTGTATAAAATCAGTATGAAATAAGTATAATGATTGCAGAAGTTGGTATAGAAATCGACTTTCACCAAATATTGTACGTTATTATTTATTTTAGTGTATGAAATAAATATACAAACTTGTATTTTTTGAATTATTTCATGTATGAAACCTGTATAATATCAATATTACATTCAAGGTTTATAAAATAGTTTCTTACTTGTTATATATATATATGGAATGAGTATAATGTGATTATGATATTCAATTAAGAAGATATACTTAAGATTATACATTGAATGGAATCAGTTTATAAAGTGTTTTCTTACATGTCACATTTGTATGAAATAGATATATAAATTGATATTTATGGATTGCGATATTAAATTTAAGTTATATCAATTTATATACTCATTCCATACACTATGTGCTTCTATCAAGATTCTATCTCATCTACTTTTGTATTAAATTAAGATTTAATGAACACTGTCATCTTTCATACTGAAAAAAATAATCACGATTTGTAAAGAAAAATTGCAGTAAATCTGGTTGACACAAACTTAATTGATATCTAATTCATTCAACGATGTGAAATACAAAACAACTGTTAAATTAGCATAACACCGAATAAAAAACTGCTTAAATACAAAAACTAAACTTTGTTCATACCAACAGTCATAGAAAGACAACAATAATGAGCACAAAAAAATATTAAAATACAATATTCATGTCTATGTATGCAACTCTTACTGCGCTTCAATCACAAGCAAATTGAGGAGATGAGGGTTAAAATCTTATTAATCAAGTAGTGCTCCCCTGGAGACATATTGATCAAATGGAGACATATTGATCGTGCTTGTTCATTAAAGCGTTTGTAACTGGAACAACTAAATGGTGTATAAAAAGAAGGTAGTGTATGAAGATGAAAACTCTTAATGAAAACATTAAAATAGGAGAAAAGAAAAATGGTTAGAGGAATTTGGGGTGGATTGATACCAATAATTAAGGATAACTATATTTAAGGAAGGATTATTGCATATTAGTTGTATTAAATCTTTATTTTCCCTTGCAGTAATTACTTTTTTGTATTTAAAAAAAAAAGAAAAAAATGTTTTTATTTTTTATTTTTGTATAAGATTTGCTACAACTTAAAAAAATGAAAGCTATGCTATATGTTGTAATTTCCTATCTAATAATTGCTATATACATTTTTTTCCCTTTTTAAATTAACTTTTGCTCTGGCCTCACTTCAGTAAGATCAACAGTGTTCTCCATTCATCATTATATAACCAAAACTAGGTGGCTCAGTGTAACGCCCCGAATCTGGTACCCGGAATGCTACACGGTGCTCATGACCCCGAAGGACCACAAGCTAACCCATGACTGATATATCTACCTGAACACTGCATAATATACTGTATAAATACGGAAATAAAGGATGAAAGGTCATGAAGTTCAAAACTGTAACATAACTGATAAAACATAACATCTGGAGGGGGTATGAAATACCCAAAACAACTAAAATAACTGTCTGAACATGCTAGTCCGAAAGCCTCTAAACTGTTTGAATAAGGAGTTGATGGGACATGTCCCCAACTACTCCAACTATTGAAATAAATTAATTTATGAGACAATAAAGTAATGATCATGTCCTCGAAGGATGAGGACTCACTACTAACTCTGACTGCTGAGACTGGAATGCTACTGATGCTCTGGAGCTCGTGCTTCTGAACCTATGGTATAAAACACCATAGCGCAAATGCATCAGTACTTTTGAATGTACTGGTATGCATGTGAGGTAGGCTTAATGCAAGGGTTCACATGCATGAACTATACTAACTGACTGGATAACATGAACGTGAGAATGCTTGCATGAATACATAATAACTGTAACTGAGTTCGTGATAACATGATTACTGAGTCTGAGTACTGATAATTGTATAATTGAAATAACTAATATGGAGCGACTATATCTGATAGTCTAGGTTCTGATGGAACTAGATGAGTTTCGTGCTGTTCTGAGTTGACTGTAGCTAACAGTTCTAAATTCTGTAGAACTATCTAAGTTCTAGTACTAAGACTGAATGACTGTATCTGACAGTCCTGATTCTATAACTGAAACTGTTGGAAGTAGTCATATGACCGACATGCCCCAAATAATGCATTATAGCTGAGTTGGGGTCCAATCTGTAACCCCAATTGAAAGGGTGTCAATCCGCGCCACCGGTAAGGACAAACTATGGGTAACCCTCATCTGACAGTGTCCCCAAAAGAGAATGGTGGGACCCTCATCTAACAGTGTTTATCCACCTTATCAACCCTTATTTGACAGTGTTGATGTCTCAACCTATGCTGGCTACATAGTTCTGGAATGCAAGGATGACTTCTAAGAATCACACTGAACATGATTAACTGAACTGAACTGGACTGAGTTAACTGAGTTCCGTTGACTGATGGAATACTACTGAGATTACTGAGTTATCCTGAGTCATGAGACTGACTGAATTCTATGGATCATGGCTTGACTGAGAGTATCTTGAAAACATGACACTGATTCTAGGCACACAACTAAATTTTCGGGTACAAGTACCCCAGGACTCGATGGGAAGAAACTGACAAAGCATGACTTTCTTGAATACATGACCAACATCAACAATTCATAATATAATAAGTTGGAGATTTCATGAAGTACAAGTTCTATAGCACCACACTGGCTACACATTTATCCATAATTCATTGACTAAGACATTTTATCAAACACTGGACATACATAAACTTGTACATAAATGGGGATTTCATATTATCATACTAGTATGACACTTTTCCTTCACATAGGCATTTAATCGAACACATGGGGAGCATTCTTTGGTTGTACACTTATCAACATATCTACTAATCATGGATACATCAATCAACGTGTAAATTTAAGGGTTTATCATGATTATTATGAAAATCACCACATCCTAGGGTCAATCATTGGAATATATAATTTTAAAAATGAATCAAAACCCCACAACATCATGAACATGAATTTCAATTCAGTTTAAATCATACACATTGATAAATACACATATCTTGGATTTTGAAAAGAGATTTTTGAGCTTCATGGGTGAAAGGGACCCATGAATCAACACATGACATACCTGGGTTGTGAGTTCCTTGAAGTCCTTGGACTTGAAGAACTTGAATCTCTTAGTTTCTTGAAGAAGGATTTGGATCTTATTTTTTGGGGATTATTTTTGAGAGAAAACCCTAATTTGATGTTGTAAATGGATAATAAACTTAGGAGCCATGGTCTGATATTATTAGGGGTTAAAATAGGTGGTAAAAGAACAAAAACCCCTTTTAAAAATGACTTAAAATAGCTGAACGAAGTATGCAATGGTGGGGTGTGACGGTCCGTCGCTGGGTCGATGGTCCGTCGGTCCTGGCCGTCGCACCTGGGCAGAATAGAGGTTCACTACCTCTCCTGCGACGGCTTGTGCGATGGTCCGTCGCTAGCTCGATGGTTTGTTGGCCTGAGCCGTCGCTCTTAGGTAGAAGGTAGTCTCACTTCCTCCGCTGCGATGGCTTGGGCGACGGTCCGTCGCTAGCTCGACGGTCCGTCGGTTCTCACCGTCGCACCTGGGTAGTTTTGACTGTCTTCTATTTTTCGGCCATAACTTTCTCTTCCGATGTCGTATTTGGACAAAATTGGTATCGTTGGAAAGCTAATTTAATTTCCCACATGACAAAAAGTGAAAATCTTAAAAATACCACACGTATAAAAGTGGATTCATCTTTCAAAGTAAGTTTCTAACATACTTGGGACGATTTCAAGCTAAGTAGAAGTATGGGGTATTACACTCATGTAACACCCTATATTCTGCGTGTACTAGTTCTACTTATGTGGCACTTGATATGGACTTATGGGGTAGGTAATGGGCTCAGATATCCTATGTGATTAGTGACGGTAAGATAGGTTTGGAGAAATTCCCACATGTACTGAAACGTTGTATGATTAAGTTACCATCGATGAGAGCATCTAAACTTGGGACCTTAAGTAGGTATTTGAATCTAAAGGATGAAGTGACCAAACATTTTGATCTTAAAATGGAATAAAATATTGAGGTGCTTGCTTGACTTATTTTAAGCAAGTAGGTGAATCACCTACTTTGACCTTTTGACCAATCCAAAAACTAAGTAGGTGCATAACCTATTAAGGATCCCATGACCAGCTTATTGGTCCAAATACACTACCACCTACTTAAGTTAATTCTGGCCCAAATTAAAGAAGAGCAAAGGAGGAGAATGGGCAGCCAAGGCCCAATAGTTTTTAATCCACAAAGGCCCAATATAATGGGCAAGTAGGTGCATCACCTACTTGATAAATTAAGGACCAAAAATGACCAAGAAATTAGGACAAGAGAAACTCTTTTTAGAGGGATTAAAACCATCTCTTATAGCTTATTTTAACTAGCCAAAAAAATAGCTTTCAAGATTTTCTCTCTTGTTCTCTCTTAGCTATGCAGCAGTCCTAAAATTCCACTAGGGTTCTTTGGAAACCTTCCTTCCAAGTTAAAGGTAAGTGAACAAATCATGAGCACATCTTAAGAATACTATAAGGATTATGTTCTCCATGATTAAACTAAAAGATATCCCTTTTAAAGTTTGGCAGTCCCTTTATCCTTGATTATTAAGAGATTTTTCTCTTCACTTTTGATTTGTCAGTAAAGGGATCAATCTACTGAAGAGATATACATTAAGGGAATAAACTACCACCAAAATTAAGGTATGGCTACTGTCCATTTTTGCCTTTTTTCTATATACGTTTGTTAGTTGAGGATTGTGTATATATTGTTGTTAAGAACTCAAGGGATGGTAAGTTCAATTTTTGGTTGCCATATTAAGGGATATTTGGGGCTATTTTGGATATTATTTATGTATGTATGTTGGGGGATGCTTGGTTGACGTTGGGGGAATGGTGTGAATAATTTTCATTAAAAGGTAGAAGAAGGGTATAATGGTATACCACCGAATTGAATGTCGCATACGTTTACTGCCCACATCACTTAATATACTGTTTTGAGAGTATAATAAAGATGAAATGGTTAAGGGGATCTTATAAAAAGTTACATCGCGTGTGAATGTAATTGGAGAAGAACGAGGTTGAGAGAACACCCTTGGATTAGTTGATTGTGGATTACTACCCAGTTACTATTTTAGTAAGTTTAAATACCGTGAATATGTTAGTTAGCTACTAGTACTAGTCTTATGCTATTGTAGATTAGTAATCTAAAAGGGAATACGTTAAGTGAAAGTGTGATCAGTTGTGCAGCAAGGTATGTATGGTTAATAGATCCTATACTCTTTGGTATGAATCTACTCATTTGTTACAAAGTAAGCTTCCTAAGCGTTCTTCCTTTCAAGTTATACATAACTACAGCGTACAACCCCCAAGGTGGTTAATAACCTTATTTTAACTTGTTAGGTTGTTAAATCACCTAAAGATGTGTTTGTTACTAAATCTGTCCATTTTCCTTTCTCAATACTAGTATGATATGGGTGCTTTCAAAAATAATCCTAACGAGTTGTTCTCTTAGTCAACATGACCCATTGAGTTAGTTAAGCTCCTATGTGTTATATTTATATTATTTTTATATTCTACCTCATTGCTACTGCATCTAGTGCATATTTGTCTACCTTTTTCTACTGGTCCAAAGTTCCAAATCTAATACATGACCACCAAAATAACTACTTTAAAGATGAAAAGAATAATCTGAAACAATTCTCTATATTTTGGGTGGTATCCCAGGGGTGGAAGAAACTCCTAGCATGGGTCGATCCCAACATTACGGGTGGTATCCTAGGGGCGAAAGGAAAGCCTAGCATGGGTCGATCTCAATTTGTGTACTTATGAGGAACGTATCCCAGGGGTTAAAATGCCTAGCATGGGTCATCCTCTTTTACCACTGATCAACTGATCATTTGTATTATGCCTTATAATCTTATAAAGTAAAGATGAATGAAGTAAAGTAAGAGATGTAATGTACATGATCCCATAAGCACAAGAAAAGTTGGTATTCTATCCTTATATTTATAGTTATATATTAATAACTGATTTTGTTAAGATCTTGTCTCATTTATAGCCACTTCATGCCGTACATACTCAGTAAACTCTTTGTATTGACACCCTTTGTGGGGGACACTATGTTTCATGCCGCAGGTACAGGTACTCCAGCTAGTAGACTACCCCAGTAGGAGCACAAAATATCCAGCTGCTATTGGTGAGCTCCAAGTTGATTCAGAGCTTTCCGAGTTTGTTATATATATTTTGGTATTGTATAGTAGTTATGAGCAAGGTGGGGGGTTTTCCCGACCTTAACTAAGTCCATGTGTCTTTTAGAGGCTTTGTAAACTAATGTAAAGTTAAGTGTGGTAGTATTGTGTTCTTTTAACATTGTGGCCCCAATGGAAAAGTCTTGTATATGTAGGTTTGGACTTACTTATGTGGTTTGTTTTATCAACGCATCACATCCATACTAGCAGAACCTTTGAGTGCCATAGTTACATGCATAATAAGTACATGGTTACGAGTTGGTTCTCCCAAAATGGGTGCCTGTTCTCCCTAAAAGAATTTGAGGCCTGACAAAATTGGTATCAGAGCAGGTTATCCTAGGGAGTCGTCTACAAAGCCGTTTCTATATAGAGTCTTGCTTATGGGTGTGTTGTGCACCACATCTCTAAGTAGGAGGCTACGAGGCATTTAGGATTTGTTTCTTTTTCTTCATTCCTTAGATCGTGTGATAGAGCCAATAATGTAGGTTGACTTATATTTAACCTTAAATATGTTTTTATTTTAATATAATGATGTCGATTACAAGAAGGAGTAAGAGTAAGAAGAGTAACCAAGTAGATGTGGCTGCCGGAGAAGGGACAAGCAAATCACCACCTAGATATGCTAATCAAAGTGAGGCCCAAGATGAGTTTGCATCACGGACTTCTTCTACTCCTCCATCTCCAGAAGAGCTAAGGAGGAGGGGAGTACCCCCAGAGTCACCTATTAATGCTACTGAGCAAGATTTGAGGAATGTGGTGTAATTATTAACACGTATAGTCACTGGACAATGTTAAGGACAAGTTGGTACAACATGGGTTCTAGTGGTGTGGATAGGGAAGCCATTCTACGAACCCAGGATTTCCTTAAATTGGACCCTCCTTAATTTATTGGGTCAGATCCTAATGAAGATCCACAAGACTTTATTGATCAGATTCAAAGGGCTTTAGATGTTATGCATGTATCTGGTAAAGAGACAGTGGAATTAGCAGCATATCGATTAAAGGGGGTGGCTATATTGTGGTATGAAGCTTGGAAAAAATCAAGGGGTATAGATGCACCTTTAGCTAGTTGGGAAGAATTCAAAATAGCATTTCTTGATCATTATCTTCCATTCGAGATTCGAGAGACCCGTGCAGATCAGTTTTTAAATCTTCGCCAAGGGACTATGAGCGTAAGAGAGTACAGTCTTCAATTTAATTCTTTGGCCAGGTATGCTCCTATGTAGTGGCTAATATGGAGGATAGAGTTCATCGATATGTGGATAGATTGGACCCATATTTGGTTAGATATTGTACTATTACTGCCTTGAATAAAGGCATGGATATAGCAAGAATACATGTTTTTGCTAAAAAAATAGAGGATCAAAGGCAAAGAAGGACACAAGAGCTGGAAAGCGGGCACTCTAAAAGGGCTAGATCTATGGGACAATTTTCTCCATCTCAAAGTGAATTCAGGCCTCGATTTTTTGATAGACCCCCAATACCATCACCTTCCTACTCCACATCAGGTGCTCCTCCTCGATTCCAGGGGTTTAAGGGAAATCAATTCGGGCAAAAAAATGAGAGTCAAGGTTCACAAGTAGTGGGGTATCAAAAGCAAGGAGGTGAAAGCCAATCAAGACCTCCTAGACAGCTTTGTAAGTATTTTGGAAGAAATCATCTAGGTGCATGTCGGTTTGGGACAAATTTTTTTATTGGTGTGGCACACCGGGATACATAATGAGAGATTACCCAAAAAAGGGCATTGTTGATATAGAACGACCTACTGGATCTACTGTTGCATCATCATCCTCGATTCCTTCTTTTGGTAGGGTTCAGCAGATACCTACTGGTTTTGGTAGGGGTTTTAAGAGAGCTAGTTCTAGTGGTGTTCAGAATCGTACATATGGTCTAGTAGGTCGACAAAATTTGGAGGCTTCTCCTGACGTGGTTACAGGTACATTGTCTATCTTTTCACATAAGGTATATGCATTAATTGATCCAGTCTCTACATTATCATATGTCACTCAATTAATTACTGGAAAGTTCAAAAGAACACCAGAATCACTAGCTAAGCCATTTAAAGTGTCTACACCAATTGGCGAATCTATTATAGCTAGAAGAGTTTTCCATAATTGTATAGTAACTATTTGTAATCGTGATACATTGTATGACCTTGTGGAGCTTGAAATAATGGATTTTGATGTTATAATAGGTATGGATTGGTTGTCTTCTTATTATGCCACAGTGGATTGCCGAGCTAAGAGGGTGCATTTCCATTTTCCAAAAGAAGCAGTCCTTGAGTGGAGGGGTAATATTGGGGCACCAAGGGGTAAGTTTATTTATTATATTAAGGCAAGGAAGATGATATCCAAAGGATACATATGCCATCTACTAAGGGTGAAAGATATAGAGGCGGAGTCACCAACTCTTCAATCCATCTCAGTGGTAAATGAATTTCTTGACGTATTTCCTAAAGAGCTTCCGGGTTTACCTCTGGAAAGATAAGTAGAGTTTGGTATTGATGTGATCCCAGATACTCAACCGATTTCTATTCTCCCTTATAGAATGGCCCCTACAGAATTATGTGAATTGAAGGAACAATTAAAAGATTTGTTGGAAAAGGGTTTCATAAGGATGAGTATATCTTCTTGGGGCGCACCCATGTTATTTGTACGTAAGAAAGATGGCACGTTGAGAATGTGTATTGATTATCGACAATTGAATAAGGTGACAATTAAGAACAAATATCCCCTTCCTAGAATTGATGATTTATTTGATCACTTACAAGGTGATAAGTATTTCTCAAAGATCGACTTGAGGTCAGGTTATCACCAACTTAGAGTGAAGGAGAAATATATACCTAAAACAACTTTTTGAACACGATATGGTCATTTTGAGTTTTTAGTTATGTCATTTGGGCTAACTAATGCACCAACAGCTTTCATAGATTTGATGAATAGAGTGTTTAAGCCATTCTTGGATGTGTTTGTTATCGTATTTATAGATGATATTCTGGTGTATTCGAGATCAGAAGAAGACCATTCTAATCATTTGCAACAGGTGTTAAAAATCCTTCGCGGTCGTAAGTTGTATGCAAAGTTCTCCAAATATGAGTTTTGGTTAAAATCGGTAGCATTCTTGGGTCATATTGTATCTAATGAAGGAATAAGAGTTAATTCTCAAAAGATAGAGGCAGTGAAGAACTGGCCAAACCCATGACGTCTATGGAGGTTCGTAGTTTCCTAGGCTTGGCAGGTTATTATAGAAGGTTCGTTGAGGGGTTTTCTTCTATTTCTGCACCTTTAACAAAGTTAACACATAAAGAAGCTAAGTTTTAATGAGATGAAATATGTGAAAGAAGTTTTCAAGATTTGAAGAATAAGTTGACTTCTACACCCATATTGGTACTTCCGAATGGCACGGAAGTCTATGCGGTATATTGTGACTCTTTAGGAGTTGGCTTAGGATGTGTTTTGATGCAACATGGTAAAGTAGTAGGTTGCTCCTCAAGACAATTGCGGCCACATGAGAAGAATTATCCAACATATGATCTTGAGCTAGCAGCAGTTATATTTGCTTTAAAAATATGGCGCCACTATTTGTGGGGTACATGTTGATATATATACCGACCATAAGATTTTGTAGTACCTCTTTAACCAGAGGGACCTAAATTTGAGGCAGCGAAGATGGCTTGAGTTGTTAAAAGACTATGATGTTGATATCTTATATCATCCGGGCAAAACAAATGTGGTAGCCGATGCACTAAGGCGTAAGGAAATGGCAAGTAATTATAGGCAGCCCATGGAAAGGCAAGGGATAGCTAGGGATCTATACCAATTAGCTAGCTTGGGGATTCGCCTTATTGAATCTTCAGACAAAGGCGTTATTGTACAAAATACAGCAAAATCCTCATTAGTAGCCGAAGTTAAAAAGAAAAAAATAAATAGATCCTACTCTTTTATAACTTAAGGAAAATGTACAACAAGGTGTGACAAAGGCTTTTGAGCTTACAGAAGAGGGAATACTTCGATGCCAAAAAATATTATGTGTACCTAATGTAGATGGGCTAAGAAAGCGAACTATGATGGAGGCACATCATTCAAGATATTTTATCCATCATGGTTCAACTAAAATGTATCATGACTTGAAAGAGGTGTATTGGTGGGGTGACATGAAGAAGAACATTACAGAATTTGTAGCTGAATGTCCAAATTATCAACAAGTCAAAGTGGAGCACCAAAAGCCAGGAGGTTATCTGCAGCTTATGGAGCTCCCAACTTGGAAGTGGGATATGATCAACATGGATTTCATCACTGGTCTACCTCGCTCGTCTCAAAAGTTTGATTCTATATAGGTAATAGTTGATAGGCTCACCAAATCAACACACTTTCTATCGGTTAAGACTACGTACACAGCTAAAGAGTATGCAAAATTATATATTTTAAAGAGATAGTTCGACTGCATGGAGTCCCAATCTCTATTATATCTGATAGGGAAGCTCAATTTACTGTACATTTTCGGAGGTCATTCCAAAAGAGTTTGGGAATGCAAGTAAGTTTAAGCACAACTTTTCACCCTCAAACGGATGGCCAGGTGGAACGTACAATCCAAACATTAGAGGATATGTTGCGTGCTTATGTATTGGACTTCAAAGGTAGTTGGGATGATCATTTGCCACTAATTGAGTTTGCATACAACAATAGTTATCACTCCAGTATCAAATAGCACCTTATGAAGCTTTATATGGAAGAAAGTGTAGATCACCAATTGGGTGGTTTGAAGTGGGTAAAACTACCTTATTTGGGCCAGATCTTGTTCATCAAGCTATAGAAAAAGTTAAGGTGATACAACAATGATTAGAAATAGCTCAAAGCCGACATATATCATATACGGATACTAGAAGAAGAGGGTTAGAGTTTGCTATAAGTGATTGGGTGTACTTGAAGATGTCTCCAATGAAAGAGGTAACGAGGTTTGGTAAAAAAGGAAAACTAAGTCCCCGCTACATAGGGCCATATAAAATTATTCAAAGATTTGGCCAAGTGGGATATGAGTTAGACCTACCCCAAGAGCTTTCAATGGTGCATCCGGTGTTTCATGTCTCAATGCTCCGCAAGTGCATAGGAGATCCATCTCATATTACTCCTACTAAAGATGTGCAGGTTACGAAAGAACTCACCTATGAAGAAGTGCCTACTGCTATACTAGATCGGCAAGTTAAGAAGTTAAGAAATAAATAAGTAGCTTCAGTAAAAGTGCTTTGGAGGAGCCCGCAAGTAGAAGAAATCACATGGGAAGTCGAAGAAGAAATGAAGTCAAAATACCCTCATTTATTTGAATCTAAAGACTTGGTCCAAGGATGCTGATTTGGGGCATAAACAAGTAAGTATAAATACACAAGTGTTATGTAGATAATAGTGAGTTTAAACTTAGTCTTATATTTGTTTAGGTTAGCTAGTTATGCTAGCATTCGAGGACGAATGTTTCTAAGGGGGGTAGGATGTAACACCCTATATTCTGCGTGTACTAGTTCTACTTATGTGGAACTTGATATGGACTTATGGGGTAGGTAATGGGCTCGGATATCCTATGTGATTGGTGATGGTAAGATAGGTTTGGAGGAATTCCCACATGTACTGAAACGTGGTATAATTAAGTTACAATTAATAAGAGCATCTAAACTTGGGCCCTTAAGTAGGTATTTGAATCTAAAGGATGAAGTGACCAAGTTTTAAGTTTAACTATAAGCATTTTGATCTTAAAATGGAATAAAATATTGAGGTGTTTGCTTAACTTATTTTAAGCTAGTAGGTGAATCACCTACTTTGACCTTCTGACCAACCTAAAACTAAGTAGGTGCATCACCTGTTAAGGATCCCTTGACCAGATTATTGGGCCAAATACACTACCACCTACTTAAGTTAATTCTGGCCCAAATTAAAGAAGAGCAAAGGAGGAGAATGGGCAGCCAAGGCCCAATAGTTTTTAATCCACAAAGGCCCAATATAATGGGCAAGTAGGTACATAACCTACTTGATAAATTATGGCCCAAAAATGACCAAGAAAGTCGGCCAAGATCAGCTCATTTTAAAGGGATTAAAACCATCTCTTATAGCTTATTTTAACTAGACAAAAAATAACTTTCAAGATTTTCTCTCTTGTTCTCTCTTAGCTATGCAACAGCCCTAAAATTCCACTAGGGTTCTTTGGAAAACTTACTTCCAAGTTAAAGGTAAGTGAACAAATCATGAGTACATCTTATGAATGCTATAAGGATTATGTTCTCCATGATTAAACTATAAGATATCCCTTTTTAAGTTTGGCAGTCCCTTTATCCTTGATTATTAAGAGATTTTTATCTTCACTTTTGATTTGTAAGTAAAGGAATCAAGCTATTGAAGATATATATATTAAGGGAATAAACTACCACCCAAATTAAGGTATGGCTACTGTCTATTTTTACCTTTTTCCTATATATGTGTGTTGATTGAGGATTGTGTATATATTGTTGTTAAGAACTCAAGAGATGGTGAGTTCAATTTTTGGTTGCCATATTAAGGGATATTTGGGGTTGTTTTGGATCTGATTTATGTATGTATGTTGGGGGCTGCTTGGTTGACGTTGAGGGAATGGTGTGAATAATTAAGGTAGAAGAAGAGTATAATGGTACACCACCGAATTGAATGTCGCATAAGTTTACTGCCCACATTACTTGATATACTATTTTGAGAGTACAATAAAGACGAAACGGTTAAGGGGATCTTATAAGAAGTTACATCGCGTGTGAATGTAATTGGAGAAGAAAGAGGTTGAGAGAACACCCTTGGATTAGTTAATTGTGGATTACTACCCGGTTACTATTTTAGTAAGTTTAAATGCCGTGAATATGTTAGTTAGCTACTAATACTAGTCTTATGTTATTGTAGATTAGCAATCTAAAAAGGAAGGCGTTAAGTGAAAGTGTGATCAGTTGTGCAACAAGGTATGTATGGTTCATGATCCTATACTCTTTGGCATGAATCTAACTCCTTTGTTACAAAGTAAGCTTCCAAAGCGTTCTTCCTTTCAAGTTATACATAACTACAACGTACAACCCCCAAGGTGGTTAACAACCTTATTCTAACTTGTTAGGTTGTTAAAGTACTTAAAGATGTGTTTGCTACTAAATCTGTCCATTTTTCTTTCTAAATACTAGTATGATATGGGTGCTTTCAGAAATAAGCCTTACGAGTTGTTCTATTAGTCAATATGACCCATGGTGTTAGTTAAGCTCCTATGTGTTATATTTTTATTATTGTTATATTCTACCTTATTTCTACTGCATCTAGTGAATATTTGCATACCTTTTTCTACTGGTCCAAAGTTCCAAATCTAATACATGACCACCAAAATAACAACTTTAAAGACGAAAAGAATGATCTGAAATGATTCTATATATTTTGGGTAGTATCCCAGGGGTGGAAGAAACACCTAGCATGGGTCGATCCCAATATTACGGGTGGTATCCCAGGGGAAAAAGGAAAGCCTAGCATGGGTCGATCCCGATTTGTGTACTTATGAGGAACGTATCCCAGGGGTTAAAATGCCTAGCATGTGTCATCCTCTTTTACCACTGATCAGCTAGTCATTTGTATTATGCCTTATAATTTTATAAAGTAAAGACAAATAAAGAAATGTAAGGGATGTAATGTACATAATCCCATAAGCACAAGCAAAGTTGTTATTCTATCCTTATCTTTATAGTTATATATTGATAATTGACTTTGTTGAGATCTTGTCTTATTTATAGTCACTTCATGCCGTACATACTCAGTACACTCTTTGTATTAACACCCTTTGTGGGGGACACTATGTTTCATGCTGAAGGTACAAGTACTCCAGCTAGTAGACCACCCTAGTAGGAGCACAGATATCCAGCTGCTATTGGTGAGCTCCAAGTTGATTCGGAGCTTTTCGAGTCTGTTATATATATTTTGGTATTGTATAGTAGTTATGAGCAAGGCGGGGGTTTGTCCCGACCTTAACTAAGTCCATGTCTCTTTTAGAGGTTTGCAGACTAATGTGAAGTTAAGTGTGGTAATATTGTGTTCTTGTAACGCTGTGGCCTTAATGGCCAAGTCTTGTATATGTAGGTTTGGACTTACTTATGTGGTTTGTTTTATCAATGCATCATATCCATACTAGTAAAAACTTTGAGTGCCATATTTACATGCATGAAAAGTTCATGGTTACGAGTTGGTTCTCCCAAAATGGGTGCCTGTCCTCTCCAATGGAATTTGAGGTGTGACAACTCAGGTCCGTGTAGCACGGGCCCAATATTTTGCCTTATTTTTGAATGAAGTGGTAGAGAAAAAATTATATTTGAAAATCACATAAAAATATTATTTTATAAATAATAT